>JAQQZY010000010.1:24269140-24283342 GCA_030068375.1 Ostorhinchus rueppellii | reverse complement strand
ATTAATTGTCAGAATTTCACATTTTGGTCTAAAACTGTATCTGAGAAACTACAACCAACTAGGACTTTGGACTGAATGTTTCTTTATTTATGACTCAAATTTGGTAAAGTTGAACAACTTTTATTCTGGAAGCATTTTACTTGTAGACCAGTGTTAATTGGTTCTTAACTAGATAAAAAAAACAAAACAAAATACACTTCTTACAAACATACATGACACTGTAAAGGCGTGTCTGACCCTTCTATACAGCTCAACTCAGCTGCAAGTTTTTATTTATTTATTTTTATTTGTAACTTCTGCTCTAACAGTGATTTTATAGTAAGACTAGTCATTTGGCAGTGACATGGGAGGGATTATTTTATATATGTGGATTTTTTTGCCTTTCCCCAGTATTTATTCGTTTTGTTTGTTCTTTTCTTTCTTTGTATTCTTTTGCATTCCAGCTGTACTTTTGCGAATGCCACAGCTGATACACATTCATTCTTTATTTTTGCAATATTGTACAAAATTGTTTGTTAGATTGACAAAAGTGTTAATAAAAAGACCTTGAATTAAAAAAACAACAACTTAGCTTTAGAAATGTTAGATAATTATCTTGTTTTAAGAGTTAATTTCTGTTATTTTAAAGTGTTCGTATATCTGTATATATTTCTTTATTTATTAGTTCACACCAAAATACAAAAAAGAAAACATAGACCAATAATGTCTGAAATGACCTAGCAATATCCATAAGGTGCAAGCCGAGACAAGAGACCCAAAGGGCCTGTACAGGGCCTCGGCTCATTAATATAATTTTATAATCAAAAAATAAACAAAACAATAAACAATTACAACATACAGAGTAAAACAATTTTAAAATAATAAAATTGTGATCATAATACTCAAAGGGGCAATAATACATTTAGATTAATATATAAAAATGTATATCAATATTCATATAACCTAATTATTAATATATCCATACTGCTACCGTGATACAAAGTCAACAAGATGATTCATGTCAACATTATCCAGTGTTTAAGATGCGATTTAAGAAATGAAATGGAAGAACAGCTTGTGATTATAGAGGGTTTAGTGTTCCAAATTGAAGGACCTCTGAATATTAAACTGAACGGACCTAACGTTGAACATGTAGACATGCTTATTTCTACATTTAACAATCTTACTTTGAGAAACTTTCTCAAGTGAAATTATCTTGCTTAAACATGTTTTTTTTTTAAACTTTTTTTTTGTTATATTAAAGCCAATTGCTGTGATTCCTATTCTCCAAGCTATAGAATGACCAGATATGACAAACATTTTGACTTTTGACCATGGGAATGCCTGCCTCATGAGCCACACAGCTTTGATGTTGATTTTTGTCCAAAACGCTGAAAACTTTGGACGGGGATGTTTTATTGCTAATGTATTGGGTGTCACCTTCAAGGACATTTTATCAGCTTTCATGTGGTACCACTTATAACGTTCTATGGTTTCTTCTAATCAAGTTATAAGGCAAAACGGAACACCCCCATCCAAAATTCCCAGCGTTTTTGACAAAAATCAGCATCCAAACTGTGTGGCTCATGAGGCAGGCATTCCCACGGTCAAAAATCAAAATAATTGTCATATCTGGTCATTCCACAGCTTGGAGAATGGGAATCACAGCAACTGGTTTTAAAATAACAAAAAGGTTTTGTTGAACAGGTCTAATGTTGCTGCATGGACAGATATTTCACTAGTTTTGAGTACCTTTATCCTCAGATTTAGTGTTTTTATTTTGTTTTTAAACACCCCTGCTGTTGGATGAACTGTTTTGAAGGTTTCTGTGAATCTGAAGAAAAGTCTGAAGTAGATATTTTCTAAAGTACGACTCCGTAAACTTCCTTCATCTCAGACCGCAGGTGCAGCATTAGGCCGAGACAGAACTGTTCTGTTTTCTGTTAAAAAGGAAAAACAGTTTCTCCAGATGTCAAATGTACTTAAAAATGAATTAGAAAGCACTTAAAGATACAGATTTGATGACATTACTAGAAAATATGAAGTATGGTCGACTCATTTGCAGATTTAGTCAAATGTGTGAATACATATAAATAAAATAGATTTCAATGAATACGTTTTAAATGTGACCACACCTCTTTTTCTTTTAACCGTGTAAATTGTCAAATGCTTGTGCATGTGTGGACATCCCAGTCACAGAAGTGTTTTTCAACCTTCTCACGTGCGGTCGCCAGGAATTCAAATGGGGTCAACTGAAATTTCTAGTAACTGATAGAAATAAAACAATACTACTAATAATAATAACTTACTAAAAATAAATATATATGGTAAGTCACATCCATAAAAGACATGACAAAGCTGAAACTGAAGCGCTGTGGTTCTGTTTATCTGTCAAATGTTCACTGTGGTCAGTTTCAGATGCTGCAGCTCTTTCATAATTCATACTTTAGTTATTGTTTGTTCAGTATTAATTGTCAGTCTTGTAAATACAAACTGGACTGACTGTACATATCCTGACCAAGGAAAATCTAATTCTGACTTTGTGCAGTAATCTGAACCTGACTTTTCTGCCTGCATCCATAATAATATACATTATATAAACTAAATGTGTCTAAAATTAACATTTATTTGCAACATAGTATAGCAAAATATTACATGATCAAAAACAAATAAATAAAAAGACTCTGTTTTGAATGTCTGGGGTGAAGTCGCCACAAATTTGTGATGTTAAAACGGGGTCAGGTGGTCGAGCGGGTCGTCCAATATCCGGAAGGTTGGTTCGAATCCCGCTCTCTCCAAGACAGTCCGTTGTGTCCTTGGGCAAGACACTTCATCCTTCTTACCTCCAGTGCCACTTACACTGGTGTGTTCAGGACTCTCTTGAAAAAGAGATTACTGTATTCTCAATGAGACTTTCCTGGTTAAATAAAGGTTAAAAAAAAAAAAAAAAAAAGGTTGGAACCACTGGATTAAAGAGTAGCTGCTATACACTGTACAAAGTAAAACTTGAATCAACTTTAAAAAAAATTCTTCAGACGGTCACACATTAAAAAAATAGTTGCGCGAACCAAATTAAATTACATTAGATTACATTCAGTATAATTTAAATTGGTTCACTCAGCTATTTTTTTTTGTGTGACCTGTTGAAGAAAAATATTAAGTTGATTCAAGTTTTACTTTTTACACTGTAGGAGTTTTGGTGCTTATCAAAGATACAAGTGCAAAAGTTGTAAGCAGCTGTCTGTTATGGATGATTGTTTGTTTGGTTTTATTGTCCACCAGTTCCATCAGCCTGTTCCACACACATTATGTCTTTGTTAGGTGTCCGCTAACCGACCTGCTGCTTTTCTCAGTGGGAGAGACTGACTGTAAGCCTGGATAAGTTCAGTTTAACAAAAAAAAAAAAAAAAGAGAGAAAAGTGTTTGCCCCACAAATAAATCAAGTAATGAGTCCCTTTAACTTAAAATCTTAGTTAAATGTAATTAAAAAGATCAGTCATCATTATTTGATTTTTTTAAGGCATCTGTTTTCTCTCTCTTTTTTTTTTTTTTAAATTTAAAGTAAACTCAACTTATCCAGACTTACAGTGCAAAGGGTTTATCACGTTTTCTATTTTTGCACACAATCACCAACAACTAGCAGTGACCTTTAAACTGTACACATACATATAAAAACATTCTAACAGGAAAACCTGATACCATAATGTTCTAACACCATGTTCTTCATACAATTCTTATAAGCCTTTAAATATGTTGCTTGATATACACTTATATGATATACGTTTCATCACTTAAACACTGTGTCTGTTTAGTTACATGTAAATATTAGAGGTGAATGTTCAGGCTAATGCCCCTGTGATCATCCCATACCCATCTGTTTTTGTTTATTTGTTGTTTTAATGATGTCTATGTCTTCATTATATTTATTTTTTTTTTAATCTATGGTGAATGAATGTTGTACAAATGTTGGCTGTTTTATGTCTGTTTGTGTTTCCTGCCTACGGACTGCAAATGAAAAGTAGTTATTTTTACTAATTCTGGCGTATTTACATGGGTGCATTTTTTTATATATATACAGCAATGTTCATAAATATGCAAGGTCTGTATCAAATAAACGGGTAAATAAATAAATAAGTAAATAAATGAATAACTGAATGAATGAATGAATGAATGAATAAATAAATGAATAAATAAATAAATAAATAAATGACTGAATGAATAAATAACTGAATGAATAAATAAGTAAATAACTGAATGAATGAATGAATGAATAAATAAATAAATAAATGAATGAATAAATGAATGAATGAATGAAAGAATGGATGAATGAATAAATAAGTAAATAAATGGATAACTGAATGAATGAATGAATGGATGAATAAATAAATGACTGACTGAATGAATGAATGAATAAATAAGTAAATAACTGAATGAATGAATGAATGAATAAATAACTGAATGAATGAATAAATAACTGAATGAATGAATAAATAAATGAATGAATAAATGACTGAATGAATGAATGGATGAATAAATAAATAAATAAATGGATAACTGAATGAATGAATGAATAAACGAATGAATGAATGGATGAATAAATAAGTAAATAAATGGATAACTTAATGAATGAATAAATAAACGAATGAATGAATAAATAAATAAATAAATGACTGAATGAATGAATGGATGAATGAATAAATAAGTAAATAACTGAATAACTGAATGAATAAATAAATAACTGAATGAATAAATAAATAAATAAATGACGAAATGACTGAATGAATAAATAATTGAATTTAATGATTCCACAGTGAGGTAATGTTAACATATTGCTCCTCTGACCCAAAAGCAAATATTTCTTCAGACTAACCATTAAAGATGAGACAGAAGAAAAGAAACATAAAGGAAAACACTCCAGGCATTAAAGCGGGTTGTTTTCTGTTCCTCTATTACAGGGCTGTCAAAGTCATTTTAGCTCAGGGGCCACATACAGCCTTATATGGTATAAAGTGGGCCGGACCATTAAAATAATGACAGTGAAAAAAAGTAAAATTATACTCTGATAATGTTTACATTGACAAAGTTTCCTTAAAAATCTGAATAATAGGAATTTGAAATGTGTTAAGAATAACAAGTGCAATTTCAACAATATTCTACCTCAGTTTATCCTTTACTCATTTGTATTACAACTATTACAAATACACAAAATATTCAATAACAGCCAGAATTTTGGTCAAATTGCATTTACTCCTCTTTAGACATTTCAGGTTGTTCATATTTGTTCAGGTTATTCACGTTTTTTTGTAAAAGGATAGTTTGTTAATGTAAAAATTTTCATGTAATTTTACTTTACAATAAAGCAAAAACTAAATTTCAAGTTGTCAATATTTATTGCTAATAGTTAATTATAATAGTATTCTACTGGTCTGAGCCACTTTAGATCATACTGGTCTGTATGTGGAACCTGATTACCTCCACCAAGGAGATTATGTTTTACTGTATGTTTGTTTGTTTGTTTGTTACCGTCCATCCGACTCTGATTGTTAGCAACATAACTAAAAAAGTTATGGACGGATTTTGATGACATTTTCAGGGTATGTCCACTCTGGGTCAAGGAAGAGATGATTAAATTTTGGAGGCGTTTTGAATCCCCGTCTGGATCCAGGAACTTTTTAAAGGATTTTTTATCATTGTGAGATAGGACATGGTGGCACAGATTTGCATAAGGTCATTCACCACCATCTAGTGGAGGAAAGTACTAACACTACCTTAAAAAAACAAACAAACACTACTTTAAAAAACAAACAAACAAACACTACCCTGGAGGTCTGCACTCTCCGAGTGCTTTTATAGTTTATAATGATTTTGACACCATTGACTGTTCATATCTTCAGTGTAAATTTTACATTTCACAAATTCATCCCAGGGGCCGGATTGGATCCTTTGGTGAGCTGGATTTGGCCCCCAGGCCATATGTTTGACACCTGTGTTCTAGAACTTTCCAAACTATTAGACATTATAGATGTCACTCACAGGCAGCAGATCTTTATTCACCGTAGTTTATTGCAAATGCATTGTTATTAATTTGAAAATGAGTGTAAGAAAAGGAGTTCATATTATTTTTTTTAATCAAATGCACATGATATTTTCATGCAAACTCTGGCGTGGCTTAAAGAATAGACATCGCAGGTTTTTAAAGGGTTAAACTGTGACTCAGGGTGAGTCCACGTTTTCCTCAACTAACAAATCTGTGTGAACTTTTCCAAACACACACCTCCAGTATGTTGCAGATTACAAAACACTACCATAAATGAGAAAATATGTTTCAAGTTAAACCTTAAAAGACCTGATGAGGCATCAGTGACCCACAGGGTCTACTGAACCATTAACCCTTTCATGCATCACTTACAGGGGTGGGGGATACATCGAATATACTCCATATTACGCGGGTTGTGTCACGTGAGATGTATGAAATGACGATATCGCGACCATCGAGTACAAATTGTCACGTAAATGTTTCAGACGTCCATATGTAATCCATGTGACGTTTTGGTATCAGTTCTAACAGTGTTCGAACTGTGCCGAGATTTTACGGGGGTCTCTTTTTTCAGGGGGGCTTGCGCTTTTCTCAGAGTGTGGATTTACAAATTACAAAAAAATCAAATCAAGTATAGCAATGTGTTGGCAGTAATGCAGTAGTCGTCATATCGGTTTATTTTATCTTTGATAAACGCAACAACACTTCAGATATGCAAATACCTCCCGTTACAAACGATTGCTATGTCAATAAACATCATTTTGCGAGTATTTTAGAGACCCCCCAACATTTCCCAAATCATGTTTTCGGGGGATCTGATGTCTGTTTCAGGAGATCCGGGATTCCCCAGTACCCCCGTAATTCGCACTTTGGGTTCTAACATTTTGGAACCACAGCGGTGCTAAAAAACTAGCACCAGGTTCCAGGTCCTTTTTCATAAACGCATCCGTGCCATTCTATGGTTTATTTTATTTGTTGAAAGCTTGTGGTTTGAAATAAAAGGTTTATTAAACCAACTGAAGGGTCTGATTGAATATTTTTCTGGTGTCAGTTTATGCATCATTAACATTTTTATAGTGCTTTAGAGGTGAAATCAGAATATCGAGATGTATATTGTGTAACACGATATAACCTACAAATATCGAGATTTTGGTTTTAGGCCGTATCGTGCAGCACTGATCAATTATGAGAATTTTAGTCAAGAATTTTTATGTTTTTATTCCTCCTTAGGCATGAAAAAAAAAAACCCAACAATGTGATGGAGGGGTTGTAGCACTCTATTATGTAATAATTTCCTGTAAATGTAATAACATTTGCACTTAACTCAATCAAAAATGTAATAAAACCCAATAATGTAATAAAATATCCTGACTGATATTGTGATAACAATTTTACTGAAAATGTAATACATTATTATATTATTGGGGATTTATTACATTTCCAGGTGGGTACATTATCTGTCAAGTTTTAAATTTTTCTTGTCAAGTTTGACATTATCAGTTTTTTTGGGAAAAAAAAAGACCCACCTGAAAATGTAATAAATTTCCCTAGAATTTTAAAGAGGTATTTGTCTTCTTTCTCTAAAACATTTCCCTGTAGTAGTCCCAACAAAAAGAACTTGGGCTCCTTTTAATTGTGAAAGTCACAATGGCCTCAATCATTTCAAAAAGCTTTTCCCAGAAAGACTTTAAATTTGAGAATTAGAATTTTATACTGTTGTATATGCCTAGAAAATATTAGACTGATTAGCACTGGAGTGACCCACTGTCCCCGACAATATTATCAACGTCCCTTTATTTTAGTAGAGATATGTGGTGTAATAAAGAATCTAATCAGGCTTTTCCATCAGGGACATGCCTGGTTTTACTGGAGAAACGCAAGAATAAGAAAATAATAAATGGTGATTAACGACTTAGGAAAGGTTAGATTTAGTGGAAATTGATTGCACTGTAAAAAGTAAAACATTGAATCAACTTAAAAAATTATTTTTAATAGGTCAAACATAAAAAAATTAGTTGAGTGAACCAAATTAAATTACATTCAATGTAATTTAATTTGGTTCATGCAACAATTTTTTTTAATGTTTGACCTATTGAAAAGAATTTTTTAAGTTGATTCAATGTTTTACTTTTTACAGTGTGGGAAGTCTCAATACAAATAGTTCTGAGTAAATTAAAGTGATATTCACACACACACACACACACACACACACACACACACACACACACACACACACACACACACACACACACACACACACTCCTTAGGCCCTGTTGGACACGTTACACTCTTGCCAAGAATTATTAGAAAAGCGCAAGTATCCACGGTACCCTTAAACACACCATTTATATAAGTGTGTGTATCTCTATAATCAGCTGCTGAACCGCTGCACGTGAAAACACAGCACGCGCACGCATCCCTTTGCGCGTTTTCACTGTTTTATTAGGAGTGCGATGATGTGGAAAGGCCTCACACAAGGATTAACGCTCAGTGCAACAGATGGTGCGTTCTCCTACCCTTCCTGTTCAGCACGCGCACGCGCACATCCAAACATACACATATATGTAACATGACAATAGGACGCATTCTTTACCTTTTTCTTGGGCGGCATTGTGCGTAAGGCGGTTCTTTACTTGGATCCAAGTTGTGCCGACCGGTTTAAATGCTCATTCACCTGACACCGGTAGAAAACACATGGACAACCGTGCCATGGGACAGTGTTTTCCCCTCTACAGCAGGTGGATGAATCCCAGGATACGCGGTTTCAGGCGACAATTAAACCGTTCCGTCGTCGTCCTTCTGTGCGTAAAAGGTGAGATGTCTCCCAAAGAGCTGCGACGCGGCAGGACACCACCCGAGACACAGAGGAGTTGCGTGAGGGGTTTCACTTAAGTCTGTATTGTGAGTTCGATTGTAGTTACCCTTTGCAGAGTCCTCGGGGTATTAAAGGCTTATTTCTCGGTGCGGCATCTGTTGCGCCGCGCACCGCTCACCCTGACCTCACGCACCGAACCAACCCAAAGAAGTTTCCAAATCGTGCGTCCGGGGTTTAAAAACGCCAAAGTGACAAATGTTTGGTTGACGTGGTCCGGTGCAGTTGGATCTGTCCTCATTGCTTGCTTGATGCCTGATTAAGTGCGTGTGTACGTGCGTCTGTGTGTGTGAATCCAAACAACTTCCTGGGGTTTGGCGGCACAAATGGGAGCATTAGAATGGCCCGGCTCCAAAATAGAAAGATGAAATTAAAAAGCTCGCAGAACATAATTCCTTTGTGTGCCCGATCTAACACATATGCAGACCTTCATCATCCAGAGAGTGCAATCATAATATTCTCTTAAACCACAGTGGGTCAGTGGAAGCATGTCACAAGGTGAAACTTGGCAAGCATCAATAACACACACACACGCGCGCGCGCGCACACACACTGCAGGTTACCCTCACACTGATGTCTTTTTGCAGATACACTGTAAAAAGTAAAACGTTGAATCAAAACATGTTCTTCAATAGGTCAGACATTAAAAAAAATAGTTTAGTGAACCCAATTAAAATACATTTAATATAATTTAATTTGGTTCACTCACCTCCAGTGCCACTTACACTGGTGTATGAATGTGTGTGCAGGACTCTTGAAAATCAGATTATTAATGTCAATGAGACTTTCCTGGTTAAATAAAGGTTAAAAAAAATGTTGGAACCACTGGGTTAAAGACTAGCTGCTATACACTGTGAAAAGTAAAACTTGAATCGACTTAAAAAAAATTTCTTCAATAGGTTAGACATAAAAAAAAAAAAAATAGTTGAGGGAACCCAATTAAAATACGATACATTTAATGTAATTTAATTTGGTTCATTCAACTATTTTTTTTTGTGTGACCTATTGAAGAATTTTTTTTTAAGTTCATTCAATATTTTACTTTTTACAGTGTATGTTGTAATTTATGATGTGTTAAAAACAGCACACACTGTAAAAAGTAAAACACTGAATCAACTCATACATTTTTCTTCAATAGGTCACACATAAAAAAAAATTTGCTGAGTGTGAACCAAATTAAATTACATTAAATGACATTCAATATAATTTAATTTGGTTCACTAAACTGTTTTTTTTTTTATTTTTATGTATGACCTATTGAAAAGAAATTTTTAAGTCGATTCAGTGCTTTACTTTTTACAGTGCAGCATCCATTAGTGCAGTGAAAACTGAGGAATCACAGTAAAAAGGGGAAAAGAGTATTTTCACAATATAGAATAGAATACAGACACTGTGACCTATTGAAGAAGAATTTTTAAGTTGATTCAATGTTTTACTTTTTACAGTGTTATAGAAAATGTTTTGTTTTTATGCAAAAGTGCAAGGAATCACTGTTAAACACACCAAGGGATTAAAAAGTAGATGCAGTCCAGTTATTCGACATATGTGGCTCCATGTTAATCAGATCATTTGCCAAATATGAAGTAAACAGTGAACTGGTATTTAGTTTGTGGTGCTCATTGTAATGAAAAATGTCATATAAAGTGATATTTCTGTGGTATTTTCTCAGCGTAAATACATATGTATAACTGAATTTTTGGGATTAAAAAGTTAAATAGGTGGATTCTGATGTGGGTGAGCAGACGCTCAGAGGTAAGGTGCACAAAAAGGGTCACTGCGCATTTCATTCCTCTTTTTATGTTAATTAATTAATTAATTAATGATAATGCATTCATACTTAAGGAAACTTTCCCTGTGTTTTCTGTGTAATTCTGTATTTTATTTGTTTTGTTATTTTTACTCAAGAATCTAAAGGATTTAACTTTCATATATTATGTTGATAGAAAGTTAAAGGACAGACAATTGTGTGGGAAGGGGTGGGATTAAATGACAAATACTTCCTCCCACTCTTTTTTAAATGTGCAAATGAAGTCATGTATAAGTTTTTTTTGTCTGTACTCAATAAAAAAAAAAAAAGCAGCGTCAGTATTTCAGAGTCAAACTATTTTAACCCACATAGAGTATTTTTTAACTCTATGCAGAGTAAAGCAACTCTAACAGTGAGTTCAAAGTCAGTGTAAAGTTCTGCACAGATGCAGTGTCCAATTCAACTCTATAGTGATGATTAGTGCCAGTCTGCTGCATTGCATTGTGGGTACTGGACATTTTACTCATTGTGTTCTATTTTATGGGCAGGGGCTCAAGGGGAGTTTGTGTTAATGCTTATTTACAACATTTATTGGCCTTTTATGTTTATTTTTTATTAATGTGACACCATTAGTCAAACCTGTAGCAGAACAAAACCAAACCTGACTGTCACTGTGAAGTTATATTTGAATCATAAATGATTTCAAAGTAAAAGCATGTTCTAGGGTGAATGACACCCATATAGTGAACTTATGCCCTTCATGACCCCTACTTTGGAGACCCCTGCAATAATTTACTGTTACAATATAAGTGTACTCTAAAACACTGACAGTGCTAATATTTGACACTTCACACTAGTGTTGTGAAATTTCAACACTAAGCTGTGTTGATCAGTGTTAACATTTGACTATTGAGAGAATTGGCCAAACTCTGTCATAGTGTTAAACACTTAACACTTTCAAATGTGTGTTTTTGTGTGGTGTGGACCAATATATATACACACTTTAAAAGTGTTGAATCTAATAAAGAATGACAACTTTGCTTCTAGGGAGGGCTGGTGATAGTCACACACTAAATAGTAAAAAATTTGTCTGCAAAAATAAAATATGTATCAATCTCATAAAAAGTTCACACCGTGTTTGTAGTGTTAAAGTACGAGAATAAATGCAGACAAAAAAAAAAAGTGTTGAATTTAAGTCTGTCAGTGTTGAATTTACACTGCTGATTTTTGTGTGTACTTGTCTTGTTGTAGATTCCAAATAAATAAAATGGAGATCTGAATTCCTGTTAACTCTGTATCTGTGCCCCGTAAACCTGGACAGTCTGGTGCAGCAGCAGATGAGCGATGGGAGGTATCCAAATCTCCAGGGAGAGTTTTTCCAGAGCAGAGGGACACTGACCGTGTTACATAAGTGAGAACGGAACAGAGAAGCGTGGCTGCGCTGAAGCTGAGCCACAGTGTGACAGTGTGGAGCGAGAAGCTGTGACACTGACCTCTGGGTCACACTCACAAACATCTGGAGCGGCCCAGAACGGAGATGGAGCGCATGCACACACGTCCGTGTCCTCATCAATATCTGTGGACTCATCATCAGAGGTCAAACACAACCAGAGGGATAGAAGAGAAACCTTTAGCTCATGACCTGGGATTGAACCAGACGGGAGGCTTTATCAAATCTGTTCTATGACACCTCAAATCTCCTGCAGTGAGAGGCCGCTCCAGTGCCAGAGATCCACCAGCAGTCCCTGCCTGCTCCGACTCCTTCTTAACAGAACGCTGTTACATAAGGCGGTCTGAATGTTCCTGCACTGCTGCACGAAGCAACTTATGAAATACATACCCCCCATACCTACGGATAGACCGCACACCAGCTTGTTTTCTGTCATATTCCATCTGGAACCACCTTTTCTCAGCTGCATTTGAATAGAGCTCGTATTCAGAAGTTTAGATCTGCACTGTTTCTTTTAAGCTTAACCCTTAAAATCCCAAACATTATTCTTCCTTTCTCTGAGCTTTTATGAATATCTACAGGGTTAGAAAATGAAATGTTGAAAAACTGAAAGAAAAAAACAATATACAGAAGAAAACATTAAAATAAATATGATAAAGCACTAAAGGATGGTTTAACATAGAGAAACATTCATTTTATGGGTTAAAGTTTTTTATCGGTTTCATCTATCTGGTTTTTTTATGTTTATTGTTTTTTTTAATCTCATGCACTGTAAAAAGTAAAACATTGAATCAACTTAATTTTTCTTCAGTAGGTCACAAATAAAAAAAATTGTTGAGTGAACCAAATTAAATTTCATTGGTATAATGTCATTTAGTTCACTCAGCTACTTTTATTTTGTTATGTGTGACCTATTTAAGAAAAATTTTAAGTTGATTCAATGTTTTACTTTTTACAGTGTGCCTGCTGCTTAATATTTGATGTAAAGCACTTTGAATTGTCTTGTCCATGAAATGTGCTGTATAAATAAAACCTGCCTTGCTTTGCCAAGAAAATGCATGTGCTTTATTTCTGAAACATTGATTCTATGGTTAAATCTATTGACAAGAACCACTGTAATAAAATATTCTGTAAACACATGAAGGCTGGAAAAACCTGCTAATGAAAAACTTTACTCTAATAGGTGTTCATAATACAAAACATTCAAAACCAATCCAGGACTTTTTTTTTCAACCTTTTTTGGCTCATGACCCCATTTTAACATCACAAATTTCTAGAGACCACAGACATTCAAAACAGAAACTTTTTTTTTAAATTAATTTGTTTTTGATCATGGAATAGTTTGCTACACATTGCAAATAAACATTCATTTTAGACACATTTAGTCCATAATATAATGTATATCAATATGGACGGAGGCAGAAAAGTCAGGTTCAGATTACTGCACAAACTGAGAATTGTATTTTCCTTGGTCAGGATATGTGCAGTCACTTCAGCTTGTTTAATACTGAACAAACAGTAACTCAAACTATGAATTATGAAAGAGCTGCAGCATCTGAAACCGACCACAGTGAACATTTGACAGATAAACAGTACCACCGTGCTTCAGTTTCAGCTTCATGTCTTTTATGGATGTGATTGTGTCGCTCAAGTCACCATATATTTTCTTAAATCAGTAATTATGATTTTTTGAAATTTCTATCAATTCCTAGAAATTTCAGACAACCCCATTTGAATTCCAGGCGACCCCACATTCACCCTAAGGTTGAAAAGCACTGATCTATAATCATAAAAGCCAAGTGGCCTCTCTGTGCATGTGTGTGTGTCTGGGGATTCATACAAAATCTGTTCAGAGCTGACTGCTGCAGATTGGCAGACTTATGTATTTTTGGTCAAGGAACAGACTAGTGAAAACAGCATGTTGATAGGACCTATATTTTAGGAGATATTAGTAATTTTGGAATACAATATCGCATTGCCATGGTAAGGACGCTTTGGCGGTGACTGGTGGACAAATGCGGTACAGCAGGCACGAATACACTAACCTGATTGCCACCAGATGAATTGTTACAATTCATCTGGAAGTCCTTCATAAGCCTAGCTCTGCTGAAGCGGGG
>JAQQZY010000010.1:24214991-24228253 GCA_030068375.1 Ostorhinchus rueppellii | reverse complement strand
CACATACATACACACATATAGTATTTATCATTCTATTTTAATTATTACTCTTATTTGTTATTTCTGTTACTTTCCAATGTGTAATTTTCCTCAATTATTTTTATTGTTATTGTTTTCTTCTATGTCTTTTGTGTACACAACCTCAATTTCCTGATGGACCAATAAAATTCTATCTAATCTACAAAAAGACTGGATTACATAAAGATATGGATGTCGATAGGTTATATTCATTTTTCTTTGTGGTAAACCAAAACCGAAAGTAACTATCTGTGAATAAAACAGGTATAATATTAATGTCCAAACAAATTGCTCCCGGTTATTCTAAATATTAGTGACATGTTTTTTTGTTCACTACGGATGTGTGTGTCCCAGTGTTTTGTTCAACCTTCAGAATGTTTTGACCACTGGTTCCATGTTGAACCTTATGTGCATGAGTCTCCCTCTAGTGGTAATGCAGAGGTGTTTTTACAATGAAAAAAATTAATAAATAAGATAAATAAAATCTAGACTGTCTACAAAATCTCTGAAAAAAAAAAAGTAAATTGAGCAAAATGCAGATGTTTCTGTACATTTGGCCTGGTTTTATTGTGAATATCCATTAATAAGTATGGTTAAAAGAATACATACAAACAGCAGGATACAAGTTTAGACAGAACCTTTACAATAAGGATGTTTAGAACTAAAAAAAAAAAGGAAAAAAAAAATAATTACAGGCAGCATCTTAATCCTGTACAATAAAGTTACATCTGAGCTGCAGTCCCAACGCCCAGGCGCAACGAGATGGTTACATGTTGACAATGTGTGATGACAAACTGGCTCCTAGTCCCTGTGGTCCCAGAAAAGCTGCTACTTGGATATTTGGGCCCTCTTTCATCCGAAATATTAAAATATTATTTCTCATATGTTGCAATCAGGTAAAAGCAGCAAAGAACAAAAAAAAAAACAACAAAAAAAACCCAAAAAAAAAAACCCTAACCTTTGTCTGAATGAGCAAAGTAAGTCTTGGAGAACAATGGCCTCTTGTTCGCAAAGTCCCAGGTAGCTTATATTATGGGTTATGTTTGTTTTTATGTGGCACAGGGACATCTAAAGATAATACTGTATCGCAAGAGAAATTGAAATAACACCAATTTGTCCAATTTGTCCTGCAATTGGAAAAAAAAGAAAAAAAAAATCAAGTTTTTCTTTGTCATAACTCCTTCATTTATCATTATTTATTATACAAGATAAATAATTTTTACTTTCATCATCTTATTTTCTACCCAGTCAGTACTTGTAAACATCAAGTTTCCCAAAGAGTATATTTATTTAAAGAGATGAAAAAGTAAAAGGGAGATGTCTTTATTTATTTGATCTTGAATGATGCTATAACTAAGACAAGTCTACGTTTAGACTGCATGCAAAAGTGGACAAACGTATCTATTACTCGGAGGAAACTCGGATCTGTTTTCTCTTAATGTGACGAGTAAACATGGACTCCAATATTCCAGCCACTTCCCTGTGTTTATAAATAATATACACATCAGTGCCTTGCAATTAGAGCTGCACAGTATATCATTTGAGCATTAGAATCGCAATGTATGTGTGCGCAATTTTCATGTCGCACATTCCGCAATGTACACTGCAAAAAGTAAAACTTGAATCAACTTAAAATTTTTCCTTCAATAGGTCACACAAATAAAAAAAATAATTGAGTGAATCAAATTAAATTAAATGAAACTACATTCAATATAATTTCATTTGGTTCACTTTTTTTTTTTTATGTGTGACCTATTGAAGAAAAAATTTTAAGTTGATTCAAGTATTACTTTTTACAGTGTAGGAGGCAAATAAACTCAACGCGTTCTCATCTAATTTCGACACACTGCGCGCAACGATCCACCAATCACAATCGTTCTTAATCAGTTTGCTGAAGCAGACCACGCCCCTGCGCATGGAGTGAGTTGCGGTAACAACATTGAACGACAATCACTGAAATTGAAGATTTAGTGTAAAAAACAAAAGTGTGTTCTGTGTCGATAGTGCCTTGCACCTGTTGCCACAACGAGAGGAAACGCCTAAATTTGTTTGACCGTACATATATTATATCCTCCTGAGTATTCACTTCATATCGCAGGGTTAAAGCAAATCGCAATGTCAGTTTTTTTCCCCAACATCATGCAGCCCTACTTGCAATACCATCTCAATTTGACCAATCAATTTAGAATTTACACGACTTGTGTCACTTTAGATCAAATTGTATTGCAATTCTGATGTCTGTTTCCTTCATCTTCGTTACCGGCTTCCACTACACATCAACTGGTAAATGAAACCTTAAAGCCGAAAGCAAAGAAACAGCTTAAAAATATCATTAACATTCAGAATTAAGAGCTCGGACGTTATTCCAAAGAACCCAATGTATCAAGCTGTAGAGATATGAGATAATTTGTGGTTTTACTGCGGCTAAGCTAACAAAGCAATAATGTAAACTATCAGCCGATGTAGCAGGTAGAAATTATAAGATGGTGTTATCTTGACCGAGTGTCAAAACAACCAGATAGTTTTAGTTTGAAGAAAACAACTTGATGATGCCATAATACAGATGTGATTAAACTACTTTATTCATTGAGCGATACAATCTGTGGACACATAGAAGACCCACTGGTGGATTTGGTAGTGATACGTGTGTTCTGGTGTGAAAATCAACACTACATAGAAGTCCTTTAAATTGACTTTATGGCTTCCAACCTAAAAGTATGTGAAGTCTTGTGGTCAGTTCAGGACTGCAATATTAATATGAAACCAGAATATGGTCGGATTAAATCTGAACAGAACACTTATGCTAATGCGGGGTGAACGTAGCCTCAGAACGACACCAGGAAAGTGATGTCTACAAGTCCTGACTGTGTTGTCCTCTCCTTCAGGTAGAATATGTTTTAGTGTTAACAAACATCTGAGAAAGGACAGGTCAGATGGGGAGGTTGGATCATTTTTCACATTACCATTTGATCCTACAGTACAATAAGCATGTATCAAACACAGAGAGAAAAGTCCAAGTTCTCGAGTGAGCGATTTAAATATACAACTAAGTTACGCGGAATATCACATACTCCGCTTTTCTCTGAATACATACATCCTGCACTGCTTCTCCATGTAAAATAGCATAACAATAATCAAAACATAAATTAAAATGCACTACAAAAACATAGTATTCATTTAAACACAGACTAAAGAGATGCTTTAAAGACACTGAGGGGGAGGGGGAGGGGGGGTTCAGCGAGTTCGCCCCTTAATAGCCGAGTCTGCGGTACAGGTCTGTTAGTACGGCCCCTGAATGAGGACTGACCCTTGACGTCCACGCCTGAGGATGCACGGCTGCTCACGTCGAAAAGGAGGACTCTGCAGTGTGAAGGAAAAGCCCCCATGCTGAATAACACATGAAGGCATTTCTCATTTTTGTTCTTTTGTCTTTGGAGTTTACACCTTTGACGTTTTACTGGATTCGGGACATCATGACTGCAGAGTTCACCTTTAAGGCTGTGGAGACCAGAACCCCAGGAGCTGCTCTTAACGTACAGCCCCATCCATGAGGCCGTCGTGTGGCTTCACTACCAATTCAGTACAGTATTTACAAGAGTCATGTGCATGCTTCCTCTTGTTTCTTTCCCCTCCAAAAAGAAAAAAAAAAAAAAAAAGTGGCTTCAGTCTTCAGTACTTCTAAAAGTTAACAACATATACAGAGTGTAGTAGCCTATTTTCATCCAGTCCTTTTTCTGTTAAAAAGATCATGAAAGTTGACGCCCCCTTTTCCTGCGACTCACTTAGCGCTGCGGGTGTGTATGTGGATGAGAAGGCTGTGGCATACTGTGGATTTCTCTCCATGTTAGTGTATAAGTAAAGGTAAATCATGACATACTACTGAGGGTGTGTGAACTCACTGCCTTTAGCCCCTAGAACGTGTCTGTCTGTCTGTCTGTGTATTGTGTATGTAGCTCCAGTGTTAATGTTAAGAACCACCTGAAGGAATACGTGTGTGTCGTCTTCATACTTGATCAAATAGTAGATTTAAAGCAAAAGTCCCACATAACAATAGTGTTTGGTGTTAGTCTTTTTTTTTTTTTAATGGACTATGCTTATATCATGATTAAATCTTAAGAGCATTTGGGAGTTCATCAGGTCCAAAGTGTAACTGTCTTTACAGGTACAAACTTTGGGGAAGTGTGTCAGATGCCAAAGTTAGTTTATCCGATTAGATGAAGATGAGAAATGAAATCATCTGAAGAATTTATAAAACATAATCAGTTTAAAAAATCATTTACAACCACTATTTGATCAGGTCTGGTGTGTGATTTGGTGTGTATGTGTATGCGTGAGGATTACAGTGATTTCAGGGGGCCCTATAGCAAGGCTTTCTCCACGTAAGGGGCCTGTGGGGCGTCTGAGGAAGGTGCTATGCTCTGGCCGGAGGGAGCGCTGTAGTTTGGTATCTGTGTCAGGCCTGCGGGGTTTGTGGCCGGGGCCGGACCGGGGGCGCTGGCCGGGTTCTGGTAAGACTGAACGTCTGCTGGGGCCATGCTGCCTGGAGCTGCAGTGTAGACCGGCGGTTGGCCCATGTACATATGAACATCACTACAGAAAAGAGAAACAACATTATTTAGTAACACAGGAAGTGGAATCGGAGCTGGTAATTAGATAATGGCAGCACTTAGTGCATGTTTCAAATTAAGCCCTGGCAGGGATAACAAGGATTATGTTCTTTTAGCAGCTGCGGGTTTTTAAACATTGAACTTTCCTCTTTAGTGAGCATAATAGCACCTCACTATTCCAGGACACTGAATGTGTGCACATACAAAAGACAACATTTACACAGCAAATTAAAACCAATATGGCACTCACAGGACTCCTGTTGTATAGATGAAAATAGCACTACAGGTTTAACATTTTGCAGCTATGTGTCAAAGAAAGTATTTTTTAAGAATCAACCGAACAAATACAGGTTTCCTCCTTCATTTCTTCAACATCCCTTTAAAAGTTCAGTGCTAACACTAGCAAACTGTTAGTTGACTAGTTTATCTGTACAACAGACAGAGCTGACAGTAAAAAGGCAGTTGATTAAGCGCTGCATGAATATTATAGTAAAAGTGCTTTTATATATGCATGAAGAATGTCGCTATAATATGAATAAAACTGGAAAATCCCATACATTTTATTATGAAATTGCTACATTCCAATTATCAAATAGAATAGACTCCTTACATCAAACATTTCAAAATAGAGTGCATGTAAACTTAGTCAGTGAGTTCTACATGTATTGTACAATTTATACAAGAGCAGTGTACCCGGCATGTGTGGATGTTTTAATCTGTAAATATTCAGTCTTTCAAAAACCTGCTAGTTCGAGAAGACGCCATTATG
This sequence comes from Ostorhinchus rueppellii, assembly GCA_030068375.1. NCBI lineage: Eukaryota > Metazoa > Chordata > Actinopteri > Kurtiformes > Apogonidae > Ostorhinchus > Ostorhinchus rueppellii. The sequence continues at coordinate 24,222,859 of JAQQZY010000010.1, read as the reverse complement.
AACACCTAAACCCATGTGTGTCCTTTTTTAATCGGAGAATAGGTTACAGAGGAACTCACCCAGGAGCTGGTTGACCAGGAATGGGGGTTCCAGCAGGAAGCTGCTCCATAGGAACGGTGTAACCTTGCACCCCAGTGCCACTCAGGGCATAGGACCCTGATGCAGGCTGACCAGGGTAGACCTGTGGTCACACCCAACAGATATCAGTATGGATAGAACATGGGTGATTCAATCTAAAAAACTACAGAGTGAGCAACAAAAGAGGAGTTAAGGATGATAAACAGTTCAGAGCTCACCTGTTGTGCTGTGTTAGCAGGTTGTTGCATGTAGTACTGTTGGCTTTGCAGCTTTGCATACATGGCGTAGACTGGATCTTCGTTCATCAGCTTGGCATACAAAGACAAAGCTTCCATCACCTTCACGTTCAGCTCCGACAACTCTGAGTGCTTCCTGATGGTCGAAAACCACACACAAATGCAAACATTAAAGACTCGGTGCTCTCTTGAATTACATACTAAGGATCCATGTTATGTTTTACACAGTTTATAAGAGTTTATAGTTTAGAAGGACCCAGTACCTGTCTATATCCTCCAACTTCTGGTCAATGAGGGGTCCCATTTGATTACATGCACCTGAATGGAAAACAATTCTAATCAATTCCACACATCCACATTAATCTCCATCTACCACTGTTCTCCTCATAGTCTTTCACATTAAATGGATTTTACCTTCCAGTTGTAGTAACTCCACACTGTCTGACTGGTTGTCTGTGGGATCTGCACTCTGGATCATCTGCAGTAGCTGATCCATTTTGTCCTAAAAGGTTTCAAAGGAGTTGCACATATATATAAAGAATCATTTTTATGACTCGTGAGGAAAAAACAGAAACTGACTTCTCCAACAAGTATGTTAAGCTCTGATTTCAATGTTCAACATATTTTGTAACATTAGGTTAAAAATCCATTTTAGATGCAATTCATTTATTATGCAACACTGATATCTGCACAGGAGAACTTACCTCATCTATATATACAGGTTCTTGCTCTGGCTCTATAGTTTCCACCTGGATGTCCTCACTGAACTGTACTGACTTTTTCTCTGTCTTTACTATAGATTTCCAAGTAGCAGCAGACGGGGCAGTAAAAAACAAACAAAAAACAACAACGCAACAGTAGCAATCAGTAACAAGTTATTACGTACAAAACACCAGCACATTAAAGAAAATCTGCATCCTCTTAGGAACTATTACTACCTTGAAATTCCATTCGCATAGCTGTAAAGAAATACTCTGTGCAACATGCCTTAACATGAAACAGTCACACACAGCACAATAGTAGTGGCTGATGGGTACCTGTTGGTATATTTGCTAAGAAAATATGTTCTACACAAATTGCAGGATTCAGTCATGCACTGTGGGTGTATTAAGGGACGCAACGTTGTAGAAACATGAACTGGAAATATGTACTTTTGGATGGAAGAGAGACACATGAGAAATTATGTCCAACAAAGCAGAGCCAATAATGGAGAAAAACAATATAGTGGAGGGCAAAAGCCTTCCTCAGAGTATGACTGTTCATTGAATATGACAAAACAACAAACTATTGATGAAGTGTGTTTAAAGTGTTTCGAAAACTCTAAAAATGTGGAGATGTACTGTTGATAAAGATAAGGAGTGTCAAACTCATGTTCATCCAGGGGTCACACACAACCTAACATGATATAAATTGGGCTGGACCAGTAAAATAATATAAATAATAGGATAAGAACCTATAAATAATGTCAACTCTGAAGTTTTCTTTATGTTTTTGAGCGAAAAAAGTACAATTCCATGATGAAACTGTTTACATCTACGAACCGTACTTGAACAGAACATGAACAAATACCAACCTGAAACTTCTTAAGAAAATTAAGTGCAATTTTAACAATATTATGCCTTAGTTTATCATTTACACTTGCACATCACAACTTACAGATCACAGCGGATCTACAAATTCACAGAATATTTAGTAACAGGCAGAATACTTGTAAAATTCCATATACTTCTCTTGAGAAATTTCAGGTTTCTTTTTTTTAGTTATTATGAAAGCATTTTACTGATCTAACCCACTTTAGATTGAAATGACATAAAATGATTTCACTTCCTTGATTGTTAATAACTTCAGTGTCAGTTTTGCATTTCACAAATTCAGCCCAGGGGCCGGATTGGACCCTTTGGCGGGCCGGTTATGGCCCCCGGGCTGCATGTTTGACACCTGTGATATAGATGATGCAGATACTGTGTGTTATACAGCGTGCCTACAAGTTACATTTAAGACCTTTTTAAGACTACTTAGAACAGAATTTATTGCCCATTTCACAGCCACACTGGAAAAAATTAATGACTCCTAGAATGTAGAAAAATATATTTATTTACTTCAATTCCTGGGCTGCAAAGTTAGTGATAATTGGTTCCTATTTTCAATATGACCTGAATCTGTATAAATCATTAGGTGGAACAGTGTAGACTAGTGTTACTTTCTTTACATCTTGGATATTTCCCAGACACATTTTAACATAATCCAGCAAACAAATTTATGGCAACATAACTTAAGACCTACCACATCTAATGTAATACCTTTTAAAGACTTTTTAAGGTATGAAATGCAGCATATACGAGATAGATGGAAGCACTAAGGTGTTCAACATATCTCAACTCTTTGTGGCACTAAAAGGCATGTGGCATAAACAGAGGAAAAACATCAAAGCAGAACCACATGCTTTGTATTTTTACTCTGGAACTTATTATCAAAATATTTATTTTCTCCAAATACATGAAGAGTTATGTAGGTGTGTGTTTGTCATACACACATTACTGTCCCTAGATGTCCTTCCTACGCAAAGTTCATACTGATCTGATGAAATGCTAAATTGTTGAGTAGTATCAGTTAAGAAGAGTAATATCAAAATGTAAATTACAAATGAAAGATACCTGCACAGAATTAGTTATTGTGCTGTGGTCTTAACATTATTTCACTGGCTCTCAATACATGATTTAAAAGAAAAATAAATAAAAAATGTAAAACACATGGGATCAATAAGGCAATACTGCTAATGGATTAAATGGGGCTTTGCAGAACTGGGGATGGCATTAAGTAGATACAGTGGGCTGTATGTACTCACTCATCTCAGGCTCTGCAGTGAGGTCAGCTGTGACAAAGTTAGAAGGGAACAACCCCACTCCCTGGTATGTTTCCCCTTTCCACCAGTTAGGATCACTGAAAAAAGAACAAGACCATCAGATATGAACAGAAACAACAAAAAACACTTTAGCAGGTGAATATTAATCTAGTTCGTGATCCAGGAAGCTTTCATATGAAAAAAACGTAATAGTTTACTTTAGTAAGTTATGAGTAACGAGACAGCGTGTCCAAACCCACGTGTTCCCCGTGTGTCTTTGTTTATTTCTAAGAATGTTTGTTTGGAAATTCACCTATCGTCCAGGATGGTGATGATTTCTCCAGACTTGAAGGTGAGCTCATTGTCCTCGGCGGCCTCAAAGTCATAGATGGCCCGGACTTTTCTGCCGTCAGACTTGTGAGAGGAGAGCAGGCTGGAGGTGCTTGGGTAAAGGCTCGATAGCGAGGTCTGTGGCTGCTGACGTTGTTCCTTCAGCGACAACTCAATAGCTGCACAACAGTGACAGTTACACGTGGCTGTGTGTGACCACAAAATGCTATTCCAGATTTATACCTTTGCACAAAAAGTGTTGGTGTGTCTATTTTTAAAGACAATGCCTCTGTGAATAGATCTTCAAAGGCTGAAACATGTACTGCCATTAATTGTCTGATAATAAAGGATTTTCAGATCAATAAAATCATTACTTGGTGTCAACTCATTGATTTCCACAGTTACCTTTGGCCAAGTCTTCCTCCTCTTTTTTGTTTGTTGAGGTGGAGGGATCCTTTGCTACTAAAGCCGGGCTTGCTTTGGCTTGTTCTGCAGCCTATCAAGAAATAAAAATAATCACAAGTTTTTTGCAGATCACAGGCAGAAATCAAGTGGTTTAAGCAAAACACACTGAAATAAACAAGCCTAAAAGTTAACACTGTATGCTTTATCTTGACATAAACTTTTAAAATACACAAAATTTACAGTAGCTTTGATCCGTGCACCTACCTGGGACCCCACCGCAGGGAAAGTGACACCCTGCTCACGTAAATTCTTGATCATAGCTGAGATCAGACTGAGCTGGGGATCATTGCGAAAGTCCTCTGCCCACTCCACCATCAGAGCCTTCAGCTTCTCACATACTTTAGGGTGGCCCTGGAGACACAAAGGGAGAACAAGACACCTGATCCAGTATGGCCTTATTTCACATTATTGAAATAATGAATAGGGATGAAAATATGAAGGAATGAAAACAAAAACAAGTGGTGCCAGGAACAACAAACCCCGTCCCCCGCACATACTGTATCTTATTTTGGCATTGATCCAGCTGATGTTGTCATGTCTATGCATGTGCTGATGTCAGCATGTTAATTGTTTCTATATATATATATGACAAATTTGAAGTAAATTCAAACAAAATGTATGTTTTTATAGACGTGTGAAATTTCACCCATTGTAAGTAAATGGGGGGGGGGGTGTAAAAAAAAATCATAAAAAAAAAAAAACAAAAAACAAAAACAACTTAATTTTGACCTACTTTTCCCAAAATGTAATCACATCTATTCTGGGCCACTGGCAAACTGTAAACCAAATTTGGTACCAATTCAACCAAGAATTTTGCTTCTAGAGGGCTAAGAAACAAACAAACAAGCAAACAAACCAAACCAAAAACAATAACCTTTGCCTCCCCTTTGGGAGTAGGGTAATGAATACCTTGTTTAAGACATTGCTGACTTCACTTGCAAACTCCCTGGAGCAAACCTCCAAGTGGAAAATCTTCCCACAGTTTGAGACACAAGCACCAAGGAGCTGTGAGGACACATGATCACATGGTATTAACACAGGATAAATTTAGTTATAACACTACCTCACATCTCAAAAACGGTTTCTAAGTGAGGTCAAATAGCGGTTTATACTATAGTCTGCTTACAGTCAGTGCCTGCATGGCCACATGGGGGTCCTTGTGGTTCACTCTTCTCATTATAGAGCGGAGACATTCCTTTGGCCTGTAGCATGACGACATTTAAAATTTATAAAGGTCAACTAAAGGCAAGAAAAACTCAAAAATATATGTTGACTCAAATTGATTTGATCGAATTCACCGAAGTAAAACAAATTAACAATAAAATGCTCTGCACAAATAGTTAATTCTCACATTAACTCACATAAAGGTATCAAATCCTATCTGTGTCAATGGACATTTACTGTATATAAGGTTGTTACTGTAAATGAGAATCAGTTCTCAACTAACTAACCTGGTTAAATAAAGGTTTGATAAATGTAACTGCTGATAAATGCATCTGTGTAGCAGGCTTAGAATGAGACATTTAACTAACCCAGTGCGTGACTGTCCTATCTTATCACATATGTCCAGAATGAGGCCCCAGTCCTCAGCTGTGTTCATCTCACTGGTTGCTTTCTCTGCAGGAAAGAAATACAACAATTAGGCGTGATCTAAAAGTATTTTTCATGGCCTTTTTTATCATTTGAGGCAAAAAAAAAATTGTTGGGCGCTTCCTCATTTCCAAAGTTAAAATGTGAGTCACAATCTTTGGTCTCCGTCATGAGTTAGAAGTGTTTCTTTATTGTCTATATGCTCTTGACGAAATACACTGATAATCAATTATTCAATAATGATCATCAGTATGCTTTAATTTTTTTTTCTGTACAGTGTATATGTCTAAACTTATTAATACATAATATCACAGTGGAGGGGCCTTGGTGTATGTGTGAAGACTTTTTTATGAACCTAAAGGGTAGACCTTTTACTGTTTAATATTTTAATCCACAGACAAAACTAGATTTATGATAAAAGTCAAACTAAACAGACTAATAATACAGCAGCTTGGCAATCAAATCCACTTTGAGAAAATTGATTATGTTTTAAAAAAATTTGTTGATTTAAGTGCAAAGCTGCATAAACCAATGATCTGTCACAGGCATTTTGGAGGAGCCAAGTTGTTATGCTAAAAAATATGCTAAAACCATTTGATAGGAGGGGTAAAGGGGTCTAAAGCTAATGATAGGGTCAAACGATTCTGTCAGACAATTACCACTTAACAACCTCTTTCTTTAGAAGAAACTAAAGTAAAAAAATTCCATTGACGTAAGCTCTATACAGTCACCAAACACCTTTTAAAAGCTTTGCTAAATAGATGTTTACTACACGCTTTGAGGACTACAGTATTGTGCTGAATCGTGTGAGGTGTTTGTGTACTTTGTTCACCCCCTGCACACTGTACATGCTAATGAAGTGGTTAACCACTCGACTGAGAACAAAGGGAGGAAAGGAAACACAGAGAGCTTCAGGGTTTCACACACAACCGCATCCTTTTTCACTTCCCCTAACTGTAACATGTAACCTCAATCAGATGGATAGATTAACCAACAATACGATGGGACATTATAGAGCACTAGTGGGGAAGGTAGCTAGGTAGCGACTTCATCTAGCTAATGTCACCATCTGTGTCCGACGACTATAGCAGTTAAATCAACAAGAAGACAGAATGTTATATTAAAATTCAAATATTAAACATTACACAGGTTTCAAATGGCGAAACGTACGAACATATAGCACAGCTGTGGGATGCCATCAGTTAGCTTAGATAAATGTTAGCCACCTCTAGCTGTTTGCCTACATCTGAAATAGGGTGAGTTGAGTTAGCTATCGTTAAGATTCACAACAAACAGAAGAGGAATAGATATTTTAACATGTAGCATGGACTGCAGCATGCCATTTCATCTAACCAGACTGTCAGACAGACATATAACATCACCAACACTGGCCCACAGGCTAACTGTGAAACACAAACAAAGCTTTCTGATGCTAATTCGGTTAGCCTGAAAAGAAGTAGCCTCCAGTTCTGACTACTCACCAACATCTTGGTCAAAGGGGTTGGTCGTGAAGAGAGGCATTGCTGGTGTCTCGAAGACTACAAAATTCTCCTTCCCCTATTATTGTCTTTCCCTCTGTGTTTTATTTCATACGATATAAATGCATAGTAGCGTCAACTTTATAAATGTCAAATACTGTTTGCTGATGCTATTCTACACAGTCACTGCTTCGCCAGACGGCAACAAGCGGGGCATTCTGGGTAACACAAGCAGGCTGTCCTGTCTGAAATAAACAGCTTACATTAACTATAATCTTACACTCACGGACACACACCCCTAGAGTCTTCTGCTATTATTCTACACAAGAAAACCTTAAACTACAGGCGTCAAATTGTCCTTTCCATTAAAAAAAATAACATGTCATCGTCAGGTGATGCTGATCACGTGACATTATCCCATCGCGATGACACAACCAGTGGATGAGCGTCACAGCTGGATGTTTTCATGGGATTTTGTACATCGATGTCGTATTCGTTTGATGGGTTAATAACATTCTATTCTATTCTATTCTATTCTATTCTATTCTATTCTATTCTATTCCTGACACTGGCCACTTGTTTGATGTCAAGATATAATACGATAATCTATATAATAATAATAATAATAATAATAATAATAATAATAATAATAATAATAATAATAATAATGATAGTAAAAAAATAATAGAAATAAGTGATAATAATGTGAAATATGTGTTGTGGGAGTGATTTTATTTGATTGAGTTGACAATTTTTATGATTAGATTACATCATGACAATATTGCCAAAGTGTCAGTTTAATTGTTACTCAATTTTAATGAAGACATTTTTGTAATACCAGGTGATATC
>JAQQZY010000010.1:24081733-24094906 GCA_030068375.1 Ostorhinchus rueppellii | reverse complement strand
AGCTGGGATAGGCTCCATGCGACCCCCGTGACCCTAGTGAGGATAAAGCGGGTATAGAAAATGAATGAATGAAATTAACCTTTTCCAGGACATTTGACCCTTTTTCAAATTTTCCATGTTTTCCATGACATAACATCAATAAATGACCAGGTCAGCTGGTTTTTGTCCTGCTTATTCAATAAGTATTCCAACTCTGTATCCACAAAAAATGCCTTCATGTGCTGATCTTCTGTTTACCTCAGAAAGGTGCAGTGTCACATACAATTTTTACCCTCATATTATTTTTGTACTTCCGGAGTTTTTGCACATGTGCACTACGTAGGTAAATATGGTGCAGCAAGTAGCGTGCTGATTTTACAACTATATTATTTTTACACCCATTAACTGTGTAGTTTTTAATATACAAATAAAGTGATATTTACTATATTAAATGATAAATAAACTAGATAAATTCAGTATGACAGGTTTCACTAGCGGATGTTTACACAGCATTTCTGCTGGTAAGGTCCAAAAATCCCCACATCCATCCCCACTGTTGCATTAGAAGTATTATACATATGTCAGTCTTTCCCATCCATTCATTTATTCATGGCGGCCCGCCACGAATAAGTAATTTCCGCCACTAATTTTTTTCCCGCTTTTGGCTCAACCTCGCTCATAAAAGTATTGTAATGTAGCTAGTCATTACAATTCCGGTGCAGTAGGTGGCGGTATAAATTGTCACTCCACCAATAAAACCAAAGCAGACGCATTTAACACACCTCATCTGCCAGAAGAAGAAGAAGAAGACTGGTGCGAAAGACCAAGGTAAGTAAAACAGTGGTCCGAACAGCTATAACTCATCATGTTATAGTAGCCTGTGTTTCTGTTAATGTAGCTGGAACCTCAACATGCAGAGACATTACTTCGCACTGTTAGTAGCATTAACGTTAGCCAGCAGGCTAGCCACGTCACACTTGTTTAGCTGCTGCCGCTTAGCTGGGGCTCTGAGTAGCATTGTTCTGCTCGTTAGTAATGATGCAACTGTAGGCAACAAAAGTGTTCAAGGGTTAAAACCTGTGCGTTTTTCTTGGTCGCCCCCTACCACCACTACCACGACCTCAACCACCACAAATAGATTCCTGTCCTGTGGGAAACACTGCATGTATAATATACAATAGGCCAGGACAACCCCCCCCCCGAAATGAAAGTTCACAAAGCTTCAGGAGGTAGGGAAAAGATAAATGAACTTTAAGTTTCATATTCACTTCCACTGGTGGCACAGGACCCTCATACTTTTAGAAGAGAGACAGAAACCGACGGAGCTGGCGTAAGTGGCAAGGTCAAAAACAATGTGTAAGCAGTTCGGACACCAGTTTATTAGGCAGCAAGCTGTACATCCATAATTTACATGTTTAGCCTAATCAAATCATCAGTTAAGTAACAAGCTGGGGCTATTAGAGTGTTTAACAGGGGCAGTACACACCCTGTTCATCCATTTCTGCCTAATACACTGTAGGACACAATTAGGATACATGAAGATCTGACTACTTCGGATGCATTCATAGATGCTATGGTACAAACATGTTCACATTCTTTTATAACGATCCTCACCTCTAAAATTATATGTCATGCAAGAGAGCCACTATAAGAAACAGAACGGTCAAAGTTAGGGATCCACCGATACCAATACCAGTATTGGGTATCCATCTGATACTGAGCGTGTGTACCAATACATTTGATGGCAGTATGACGTTCCCCTCATAGTGAAGTAGGTACGCAGCTCAAGAGTGATGTCAACAGTGAGAATTTTTTTATTTTATTTTTTTTTTTTACAAACAGTGACAAAAGTAATGCTGAGTGCAAGTTACACTAAAGACAAGACAGATATAAATGGAACGTATTATCCGTCCTTTGCCTATATCCTGTACACAATTCTGTCCATTTTCCAGGAGCTAGTGGATGCATACCCAGAGCCGTATAAACATTATCATATTATCTTGTATACAAGGCTCTGTGTGTACCCAAATGGAGAAGCAGTATCAGCAGTAAAGGTGGAGGTAGCGGATCTTCTCAAAGAGCGACTGTGTGAGTTAGAGAAAAACTACTGACATATTTATGAAAACTACCCACATCAATATCAACGTTAGTATTACCTCCTCTGTTATTGCCATGTTTGTTATTACTGACTTTTTTCTTTTTCTCAAAAAAACTTTACTCTTCTTCGTAACCTTCGGCCAGTATGGTTAATTAAGAGCGTCGCCCTCTTGTGGATTGACTGATAAACACTCCTTCAAATGCATTAAATGTCAGTAACAGCACTTTGTTACAGTTTGACTAACAGCAACATCAATAAAACACATTTTTAAAAGTAACTAAGAACTCTAATGGTATTACAAAGTACTCGCATCAGTACTCGGTGTCAGCAAGTAATCAAATGTAAGTAGTTGTACTTTTACTCGGTCTGGGAAAAAAAAGTGGTATTGGTGCATTCCTCGTCAAAGAGGTCTCATCAGGATTTCAGCTGTATTCACAGAATCACCTCATGCAGCCAGAAAATGTTCCACCTTCCAGGTTGGCGCTAGTCTTCGAGCTGGGCAGTGAATTCCATTTACAAGATGTTCAAGACCCGTCTGTTACACTCGGAATGAGAATCTGTGTCATAGATTAGGTTATATAGATGATCCTCTATTTTGCATATTAAGTAGGGACTGCAGAAGTGTTGACTAGAGATAAGCTAGTGAATGGTCACATGTGAGCAGATCACGGAGGACGCATAACAAAGCTGGTCTTATCTAGGTGTGTGGCTTAAGCCGTCTAATGTTAATTCAGTTTAAACAGATTACATGAGCACAGCCATTTTTGATTAATAGCTTTTTATGCTAGCTTTTATGTAAAATCCTGACCGTCTTAAGGATCCTGGAAAAAAAACAGTTTATACTGGACAAATACATGAAACACTTCGTGTATTTGACGCTTTCATTTGGCAGGCGACCTCCTGTCTTTAGGTTGTTGTTTATGTCCTTATTCCAGTTGTCAAACATGGGTCTGTGCTCTGTAAAATGTACTGTAATACTGTTTTTCTCATTGGATTTAGTCAGTGGACTACTGACTAAAGCTGAAGTGAAACCATTCATATGATGTTTACTATGTACGGTCTTAGTTTGAGAAGAGCTAGCTTAAGGCTAAACCTTTAAGCGGAAACAATCAATCTATGCATCTGCGTCTTTGAGATGGATGGTGTATTGATTTCCTCTGATGAACAAAGAGCACTGACTGAGAGCATTTGCTTGGACGCTGAAAACATAGTAGGATGAGTGATGAGTGCACGGAGCAGATGGAAATGACATCTGATGAATGAAATAGATATTAAAGATATCCCAAATGATTATATTGTTTTTTCTCACAGTCAATCATAACAGTGCCCTCCAATTTCATTTCACCTGCACAAAACAGCATCTAGTGCTTGACTTCATTTCCTTCTTTTAAGTGACAAATTCATTATGACTTCAGACAAAATTTTGCATTTTTAGAAATCAGTGTGCACAGATTTATGTGCAGACAGAATATCAGGAACAGCTGGTACTGACAGCATGAGCGCTGCACAAGCGTGGCAGCTCTACTTGTTCTTCTAATTTGTTAATGCTCGTTAATATGCAATGTAGCATGACAACTTCTCGCAGAGCAAAAATACACAAATTCACTTGGATTAGTAGTTTTTGCAGAGAGCATAATAAAAAAGGATACAATTAATTAATATGTCTTAATTGTTTCTGTATTATGAAAGCTCACTGAATCTCTTTGGAGTGCTGAAACATAACAGATGTGGTGTGTGTGTGTGTGTGTGTGTGTGTGTGTGTGTGTGTGTGTGTGTGTGTGTGTGTGTGTGTGTGTGTGTGTGTTCATTGACGTATGAGCCAAGCTAAGCACAGTTTGCATGTTTTAGCAGCAAATGTGCAATTGGCATATACCTACATTCACACAGGTGTCACGGAACATAGAGTACATGCAAGAAAGGTTCAAATTAAGAGGAAGAGACTATAAAAAACAAGAGAAAAGAGCAGTTTGGTTGTGCAAAGATTAAACCAAAAAAAGTAAAATGCTATAACATTATAAAACAATCAACAAATCCTTACTTCAAGTAAATTATGTCCAACATTTCAGGCAGTTTTGTTTAGTAGTTTGTCTTAAGAACCATAAATGTGTCACATACAGTATTAGTGATGCGAGTCCTCAATGGATAGTCATGAATGCTATAGTATAATATCTTGATCACAGTAATAAAGCATCTGTGATCATTTTCTATAATCATAACAATAAGCAGCTCAAATAAACAAAAGCCATTTTCCCATCATTATCGCACAGTGGCTTTCAATTCTTTTTCGCTCTTTCAATGACATCCTCATCATCCTCTTCTTCTTCTTCTGCTATGGTTTAATGGCAATGCCACCAACTGTTCTTCTTCATGATGGGAATGTGGCCCATGTTAACAATTGGAGGTTGTTGTTTTTTTATTCTTACATTTCGTTATATACATTTGAGATTTTTGTACAGCTCCTGTTCACAAAGCCTCAAACCAAACAGAAATGTTAATTTACTCATATCTTGTAGTGCCAAAAATGTATTTTTCTTTGAGCATATGTATTATTAATCTGTTAACAGATGTGCATAATTATAGTAGCATGAAATGAAAAACAAAAAACAATAACAATTCAATCAATAATCTAATTACTGTATTGCAGTTGATTTGATGGAACATCCCTTCAACAATCTTCCACATCCCTAATTTCAAAGCACATCGACAACTCTGGTGCGCAAATGGCAAATGTCTGCCACTGACATCAAAGCAAAGGTCAACATAAACACGACCATCACCTTTGACCCCATCCTGACACACGTCACACACCACATGGTTCCACGTGTCCAAAACACTTAGTCCTGACAATACGGTTAATGCCACAACAGCTCTAAAAGAAAACACAGGAAAGTGGTGTCAGTGCTGCTTGAAGAGGGTATTGAGGCTCTGATCCTTTGCCCTCCAAGCAAATACTCTAATCTGGAAGAAAACAAACTCCTATGGCTGTGATGGCTTTAGGTACACAGACTGTGTTTCCACTAGAAACTGATCTAAGAGAACAAACCATTGTAACTATGTGGAAAAGCAATGGAACCAACAGAACGACAATGAGGAGGAGTACACACTTGTGCAGATTCTTTTGTTTGTCGTGTTATTTTGATACATATGCGTAGGAAAACAGCATTTCCTTTAACTAGAAGTTCTTCCTATTTACATTATTATGCACCCAGACGATTTGCTCCAAAAATGGCCATGAATAGATCACGAGCCTGAGCGAGCCCACAGGGTTGGCACATGATCTGGCATGTCCAACTGGTTCAACGCCCACAAGTTTTACTTAAGATTCCTTCCTGCAGGGCACAAAATTTTACACCAAACATTAAAATTGACTCAAAAGAATCCTTTACCTAGAGTTTTTCTGAGTTTATACACACACCAAAAATTGCTGAGTCCATCACTGAGTTTAAAATACTTCACCCTTGTCACACTTTGTAAATCATAGATTTCATGAAACAACAGAAACTTCTTTACAACAAGCCAAAGAAGACAACAATGAATAGAATGAAGGACTGTTTTCTGAAAAAAAGGAAGCTCACACCTCTGGCACATAGAGAAAGGCTTTCAGTTTCGTCTTTTGTCAGGCTCATCTTCTCTTTTGTCATGGTAAAAGACAGACTACCTTGCAGTGCCTCCCCCCACAGCGCACAGCACACCCACAACCCATTGACCTATACAGCCCATACACATGCTAACAGTGAGCAGCGCAAATGCTAATGAGGACACAGATGCAAACTGTCCTTACAATCAATCAAACAAGCGACTCAAATTAAATATTCAAAGCGACCAGATGTGGTTTGTGGATTTGGTACAGGGCAGATTAAGAACCACATTTGGGATGGATGAGTATTTCACTGCTAAAAAAAAAAAAAAAAAAAAAAGACTGAACTGTAGATGCTGTTAACTTGACAGTTTCCTCCAAAGCACTCAACAGGACACGGATTATTGACAAGTTCTAGCCATTAAGCTATTGAGCTGTCCACTTCACCGCTCCTGTGGCGACATGTTCCAGTGTCCTTTACTGACCATTCAGGAAATTACAGACAAATGAGTCAGAGCATTTGCAATGCAGAGAACGATCTCCACCAGTGATTTTTTTTTAACTGTGTGACGAATTTATCATAACTAATGATGCCTCAAATTCACTTCGCTGCAAATCAAATTACAGGCAGATTATTGTACCCATTCTCAGATGAGTTCCTAAATGAGGCTCTTAAACAGACAATGAGATTAGCTGGTGGCTCCAAAGGGACAGGATGATACCACTTGAAGCCGGTACACAGATGTGGGTCACCAGTCCAATGTTAAATTGGTGTTAACATGTGAGGGTAAATGTTTAAGTTATTTTACACATTTACAGTAACACAAATGGAATTCAAGCCTCAGGCAGATCGGCGTAGGAGCTAAATATAACTACTAGCTGAACTGGAAATAATGAAAAATTGATGTTGATTTGTGTTTATGAATGGGTTTACTCCCAGACAAACTCTACTAGAGAACACAAAACAGAGTGGTATGCAATGAAATGAACGCCGGAGCCAGACCCCGTCCGTGGACATGTGACCCGTGAGGTTGTGTGCCAGACTTCCACTGATGCCGTGTCAGATTAAGGAGACACAGGCTGCTGCTTCCCACAGGGCTGAAGGAAACAATGCTGGAGAGCTGTAGGAGGGAAGCGTTTGCTGTCGTTGGCATGCAGGCAACATTCAAGAGAAAAAAAAAAAAAAAAAAAAACTTCCAACACGACCTACTATAACACACACATTACACTGAAGTAAATTCATACCAAGACCAGTGTGAAGTCCTGCTCACGAATGTAGCACAGGATAGATTATTTGTACAGTCAGGAACATTTTTAAGGAGATTTACAGGCCTGAATGTTCCACAGAAGTGACATCCTTCTATGAAAATCAAAGATGAAAGAAAGGAAAATCAAAGAAATGATGGAAAAACTACAGAGAAGAAAGGGAAAGAAAGCTGAAACGAGTAAAAAAAATAAGTAAATCTATTGAGCCAACCTTTACTTTTGACTCCCTTTACCTTAAATGATGTATAAGAGTTGTTTTTAAATACACATTCCTGAATATTCTTTCTGTGGAAGCTAAATTGTCTGCTTCTGTTTGCAAAGTTCAGCAAGTTAAAGATGTCTGGCAGTGGATGCAGCCAGTGAGATCCAGCAAGACACTGCTCTGAACTGGTCCACGTCATTCTGACTAATCAGATAAGCAACTCTAGCTGTTCTGGGACACGCCTTTTGAACTTTGAGCCGCTGTCTTGTGTAACCTTTACAATCAAGCAAGACTTGGTGAAAAAGCAATTTTGGGATCTTTGTGGACACTGTTGCAATTACACTAAAGGTCAGTGTCACTGAAGCCAAAATATCAGCATTCAACAGTGGCTCTGTTTATTTATTTACCTTTTTTGGGGCTTGCTGGTATCATTGCACCTAATTTACTTACTGGATAGCCATGTTATCATAGATTGCACAAAATTCACTAAACACAAAATAAGTGGTGCTTTATTTAGTGATGGTGTAAGTAAAAAGGAGACTGCATGTGAACAGGGAAGTTTAAGTTCATACTTTACATTTAATACTTAATTCAATAAAATCCTTTGCAGTGAATAATTGTAGAAGCTGACATCACCACTGCATCTCTAGTAATTGATATGCTAACACAATAGAATAGAATAGAATAGAATGCCTTTTTTGTCATTGTATGTTGCAGATACAATGAAATTAGGGTGCAGCTCCAGTGCGACAGAAAGTTATAAATACAGTAGAAAATACAATATAAAAATCCTGAACTATGAATCTAAAACTATACTATATATATGCTCAGAACAAAGTTGTGACAAACTCCACCAGGACCCTACATTCACATATAGGTTGTCTTATTGCATTCAACAAACAGAACATTACCCACAAATTCTTCAAACCACAGGTATAATCGGTATTTTCTAAGAGTTACTGTCAGTTTGGTCTTTCATTCACATTCATGTAATGTAAATATGGACTTTTTTGGAAAACTTTTTCCATGTTGAACATCTTTAGAAACTTTGTGTGAACAGAAAAAACTGTTTTGATTTGACATTTTGTCACATAAGAGACAAATCTCATGAAACGACATTGTATGTCACACCAATCCTTATGGCATTTGGTGTACTATTCGCTATACATACACATTTTCGACCTTCCGCGTGTTATTCGAGGACATTTAATCGTGTGTCAAGATCTCCAGTTCACATTACTGTAACCACTAACCCTTACCCACAGTGCACGGTATGTGATGCATCGATTCAAGTTGGACAGGAGGCTAATAATGGTGTGAACATACATGCGGAGGGCTTATAATGCGTACAAAGAACACGCCAATTAAAAGTGGTATGTATATTTACACGAGTCATGAGATCACGCTGGACATGAGATGATTTTTGTTCAATGTTCTTTGGGCAAAGTCATAAACATGTAAACCGTGCAGTGGTTGGGGTCCCTGCTAAATCATCCCAAAGTCCCATGGTACAGAAAATTACACCATATGACATGCTTTTGACAGGTTTCAAAAGCATTTTTTTCTTTATCACGTGGATGTTTATTTACTGCTTCTGTGAAAAAACTGTGCAACAATGACCAAGGGAGATGATTTGAAAATCATGTATAAGAAGGAGATCTTCAAACTGACTTAATACTAAGGGGAAAATGTGTTACCTTCTTTTCCACTGCTGGCTCAGCTTGGTCATCTTCAGAATGACCGCAGCTATGAGGTATGCAACAGTGATGTAAAAGTTAATGTTAAAGTAAAGTTAATCTTATGTTTAAGTTAAGTTAAAATCTTAAGGACAGTGAAGCTCTGTATTATAATGTCCAAAGCGAGAAATAAAAAATTAAGAAATTAAGATTTTCAGGGGAAGAATATAGTTGTTTACACTTTGAATCTATAGGCAATTTATCAAGATGGAGCAAATTTTCAACTTAGCTACGACATTTTAGAGATTTCCTGCTTGTGTGGCTTGAAATTCCACATCATGACATGACACACCAGTACTGAGGCAGAAATCCTTCTGGGTTTTATCTATCCACTAATCTTTTAACTATTACAATATGTTATATTTCCTTCCCTACTGTAGCTACTATGAGTTCAAACAAACAGAGTCTATTTAAAGTCTGCAACCAAACTTCTAAGACAAATCCAGTGCACAAGTCTCATTACTCACTTGACAAACTTGCTCAGTGAACTCTGTGTTCGATCTCAGAGATGTGAGGGGATACCGGGGGCTGCAAACCATTACTCAAGCGTTAACTCAGCAATTGCTCTGGCAGACTCCCAGAGGTGCTGTACGGTCTTATCTTCAGGGCAGCCTGCCATCTCTGCCAATCACAGTGAGTGGAGGGGGCTGGCGGAGGAAAGAGGAACTTCCTTCCGAATCCATTCATGCCATTGAGGCCACCTGCTGTGCCTGTCAAAGGCTTGGGGTGAGTCTGGGAGAGAGAAAGAGCCATCTTCAAGCTATAAAATAGAAGAGCTCTTCTTCTTCTCTTCTCTCCTGAGCACACATTGCTGTTTAAGGACATCTGAAACCTGAGTGCTTTATTTTGGCCCTCTAAAGTCCCAACATTTACTCAGTTTGCCACCACGTCAGAGCACTGCGCAATGACTCTGACCCCCCCCAAAGTGTCACAAGAGTTTCCAAATCTTTAATTAGTTAACTGTAATGACACTGTAGAGTCCCATTTGTGCCATGAGGACACTCAAGGAGTATGTGAAGATCCTTCATGCCTCTAGTTAAAGTCAAGTCCCTGATCCCAGTCCAACACCACCTGTTAACGCTCCTCACTGCTCTGCCAACAGCCCTCTCCATTCCAGCTGTGTGTATGTGTGTGTGGACGAGACAGGACTGTTCAGCCAACTGGGTCTGTACTAACAGAGGGATTACCGTGGAGAAGGATTACTGTGGCACCGTAGTATATAATACACCAAACAGACACATGCACAGTCTGTGAACCTACAGACACACACACACACACATACAAACCACTGCTGCTGATTTTATGCCTTCTTACACACTCGAATTCCATATTTTGTGGAGTGTGCAAATCAGGGAAGCAGACCAGTGCAACCACAATAAAAACATGCAGCAAGAGAGGGAGGTAACTGCAAAGAGCTTAAATAACATGACTTTTGTCATTGTGGGAACTCTGTTGTAATATTATATGTGCATCCAATAAAGGCCTATAACAGCTGGGGCCTACAGCAGCTGACTGTGGGAGACAGGGACTGGGTGAGGCAGCAGGAAAAGAGTAAGTGGTTAAACTTTGATACGTGACACACACTTGTAAACAGATTCCCAGTAAAGATGTTCAACTGGATCTGCTCATGTAGTTTCATGTCTATCAAGTCCATTATTTACGTCCTGGAATGCTGTGGAAAAGCACTAATGTAACTATGTTTAAGGAGGATTTAGTTGTGTTCCACCAAAGGATACAAGACAAAGTAGCAACGACCTGCTAGTGACTCTTAAGTTAACATTTAGCCAGACTTTTATAAAAGTGTAACGGACTAAGGAAACTCTTCTGAACCTTTACCTCAAACTTTCCTCAAGTGTCACCGCACAAGGCCGACCTCTCTCCACTTCCAACACAAAATGTGACTTTAAGGTGAACATTTCGTACCTTAAAAGCGACCTTTGAAGCGTTGTATTGCGGCTACATGCGTCCTGTGATCCCTTTTCACCCACGTTTTGTTTTTTCCCGTCGACAATCCAAAGTGGAAACAGCCGACACCAGCAATCTCTAACGTGGAATCTCAGTCTTCCGTCTGTCCCATACCGATTAACTACTTCACCAGCCTAAAGTCCTCCGCTCAGAGCCCAAATATTCCTCTAGAAGACAATAAACTGCCAGCTGACAAAGGCTCCTTAATATGGCGGGGTTAAAGCTAGCCAAAGTCATTAAAATATCCAGAAATCACCGCCCGCTGATAGGTCAGGGTTGCCCTGAAAGAGGCACAACAATAGCCGGACTAGTAGCGAGGAGCCGACGAGGCCAAAGGAGGAATAGTGCTGCGTTCAATGACTCAGATTAGACTCGTACGTTTGTGAACTCAGGCGTAAGTGGCCTTTAGAACACACAAATAGACAACAAAATTAAGCAGTTTTGAGTGTCTTGAATAAAAAGCAATACATTTCTTGGTAGATATTTAATAACATACAACAGGAAAACAAAAATAAAAAAATATCCTGCCCTTTCTTGTTATTTTGACAATATACGGCCAATAATTCGTTTACATATCTTACGTAAACATTTAAATACACTTTATTGAATTCATATTCATTTCAAAAATAGCATTTTCATATTTCTAATTCTTTCCTTGTCTACCATAGGAGTAGTCCTCAGAGCCAACACAAGACAGTGGCATTATTTTCGTTCGTCTTTAAACGTTGCATCACCTCCTATTGAACGGTTTCCCCCGTGCGTCCAATATGGCCGACATGAGAACCTCGGATTGATCTGGGAACCCACCATCTGCATCCTTACTTAATAGAAAAGCCGTGCCCCTGTTATCATTGAATCAAGTAGTCATTCAACTATGCACTGAATGTATTTAGGGTAAACGTGGACGCTGTAGGCCGCTGTTAAACACTTGAACCCGAGGCTAGAGCTGAGAATATGCAAGTATCTGGCGCCCTCTAGGTTTTATGTGATGTAGGATGGGGCTTTTATACTCCACAGACCACATTAAGGGTAAATGTTCATGCTGGTGTCCATGATATGTTGTAATTAGGATTCAGTTAAAGGCTTTAATCAACTCTCTAAAAATAATAACATGTCACTTAATTTATTATTAAGTATTTTCTGTTCTACTTATATTGCATGTGCGTTGTTTAAGCTCCAAAAACCCCCCAAAACAAATTCCTTGTATGTGCAAACTTACTTGGCAATAAAGACCTTTCTGATTCTGATTCTTTAGGAGAGCCATAACATATCTGCATAGGCCTACATACCTTATTATACACACTGTGGTGCTTTTAAAATGATAATATAAGATTAATGACATGTAAAATGAAAAAAACAAAACCAAAAACATAAAATCAGACAGATGCACAAACTCACTGCAAACTGCAGGTGTATCAAAGTTCTTGTCTGAAGATGAATGAGGGATTTGCTGACCCCTATTGGCTGTGAATGCACCTTGCGCACGCGCTGCAGCGTCTTTCCTCTTCGGTGCGTCACCATACAGCGGAGGAACAGAGTATAACATACTATCCATGTGGAGAGAGGAAAGAAGAGGATTTCTAGAATCACTTTAATCTCCCTTTAAATCAATGTTACTTCCTGAGTTATTTTCTAATAAGCCCTATTATATGAAATAAAATGTTACAAACTGGATGTTCACCTGATAATAATAATATTAACTCGTGATTTTTTGTTTGCTATAACAGAAATATACCTCTGGGATCAATTAATATCATTTTACTCTGACCTCATATTGTGTTTTTGACCTCATATTGCATTTATTCTGCTGCTGGTTAAAGGTTTTCTTGGATAATATGACCATTGGATTTTCTATACTTATATATTTATCACATTGGGTCCACATTCAAGGGATTGCAAGGAAAATAGGATTAATCAAGCAACAAAACTAAGCAAAAAAACAAACAAAAACACAATCCTCGAAAAGTGTATTATTATATTTCACATTAATTCAGTCTAGTTTTATATTTGAGATCAGTTTTGGTCTGATCATTCATTAGTCTCCACTCCACTTTTTGGAGGTGTCACACCCCTTTCAGAATTATTAAACATTCTTATTTTACCTGGTCTCCAACAATGTGAACTTTATTTCAAGAATGTGTATCTTCTGATTTGTCGACACTGTGATTTGATGTAAAATATCCTGCTTTAAACATAGACTGAGACTGGGAATTTATTCTAAAAACACATCTGGGAGTCTTATAGGACATTATGGCCATGTTTTACACTTGAGTATTTTCTATCTATCTATCTATCTATCTATCTATCTATCTATCTATCTATCTATCTATCTATCTATCTATCTATCTAT
>JAQQZY010000010.1:23910443-23925852 GCA_030068375.1 Ostorhinchus rueppellii | reverse complement strand
CCCGAGCTTAGTAACTGTTGCTATGCTATGATTGGTCAGTTACCATTTTGGGGAGTGGCCGCGGAAAGGTCAATTGGACCAGTATTCTGCCTGTTTCTAAATGTTTTGTGTATTTTTACATCCGCTGTAAGTTATACCTACATTTATTGCTAAAATATTGTTAAAAGAATATTGCTAAAATTGCACTTAGTTATTGTAAGAAATTTCAGTTTTTTCAAAGTTCTTTATGTCATTCATATTTTTTTAAAGGAGAGATTTTAAATGTTAAGTTTTTCATCATGTAATTTCACTTTTTTTACTCTTAAGCACAGACAAATGCATGAAATTTACATTATGTATATATTATCATAGGGCTGCTGGATTATAGAAAAAATCAATATCACGATTATTTTTGGTCAATATTGAAATCACGATTATTCAAACGATTAATTTTGAGTTTCCCAATGCATTTATTCAGCATTTCTCTGTCTCTCCAAAAGCACTTAGTTATTAATTCTTTATCCAAAACATTCAAATTGAAAATACTGGCTACAAATATATACATATATATATATAATATATACAGCTGTTTTGCAATGGAATGGAATGTATTGCGCATGTGCGTCTCTCAGAAATTGTGTAAAGAAAAACAGAAAATAAATTGTTTCATCTCGATTATGTGAGTTTTGAGATCGTTTGACAACAAAATCAAAATCGGGATCAAAATTCGATTAACTGCACAGCCCTATATTATTAATATATTATTATTTTACTGGTCTGGCCCATCTCAGATCATATTGAGATGTGGCCCCTGAACTAACATGAGTTCGACATCCCTGTTTTATAGTATTATTATCTTGTATTTACAGTGGCTCCCCAGTATAATATTTCCTAATGAGACTAGTTTTATACCACTGCACAGACTGACAGGCAAACACAGCCTTAAGGAATGTGTTAACCTAGGTTAGCATGGGAGGCATATCGTCAGCTAGCTGCAAACAATTAGGCACATCTCGACATGATGGAAGTTAACACCAAAAAATAATGAGCGGGTCAGCTAACAAGTACCCAGCATCCCACGTCCTGATTAGCAGAGGAGCCTGTGAAAGGACCACTCACACTAACACAGACATTTAGCATAATTAGATGTCCAGGGCGGAAAAGCGCTCGGACAAAGGAAGGGTTCACTATTTCCAATCCCATCAGCATCTTAGCATGTCCTCATCCTGCGGAGGATGGAATAAAAAGATACAATAGAACACCTACGACTTTGACGAAACAGTTAATATTCGAGAAAAGTTATTTTTAATTCTTAATTACCTCACACCTCACTGCTGTTGTGAAATACACGCTGTCTGACTTGCACTTACAGCACTTCACCGTCTTCACATTAAGAGCTTTCAAATGGTACCTCTCATTTTCAACCCAGTAGTTACATGTAAGCTTGGAGCTGCTTAGGACGTTGGAATCCTGTGATTGACGACGGTGGTAGAGCCATCCTCCATCACCAGCATCTGGGTGAGGAACATGGGTGCTGTAATTAAATATTCACATTATTGAACAAGCATCAACAGAGGTGCAAGAATAAAATGAGCCAAACCATGGATGTGTCGAAGGCAAAGACACACCAACCTGATTTTCAGTGGTTGGATGTCATCGGCAGGGATGGGAAACGATAAGAATTTAATGATTCTGATCCCATAATGGCTTTTGATTATTGATCTGATTCCTTATCGATTCTCTGAGGGAATAAAAGAGTACAAATGGGTATGTTTGCATTACCTGCCTTTTATATTTCCATCTCTACACAGAAAATATAACATATACAGTTTGTACAAATAATAAGAACGGTTGAAGCTGGGGCCGGTTTGGGGGGGGCATACAGTGAAAGTGAAACTAAAGACGTTTTACAAATTCCTCTGTTGCTGCATTTCTACTACATGGAACCGGTTCGACTCGGCTCGTATCCCATTGTTGTGCACCTCATTTTCTTTCCCCTGCCTTTAGAAAGTTGTATCTGAGGGAATATGAGGTTTGTTGCCTGCACCGGAACTGGGCTCGGCTAGCGTCCTGCTAGATTCACAAGCGCCGCTGAGTATCGTATCGAATGAAATCCGATGCTGTGTGGACAAATATTGGAGCATATTAGAGGGATTCCACCTTTCTGAAGAAATAGCAGCTTTGACAATGTTCCACGTGGACCTGGTGTCATCTGTTTAGTCCAAGGCTGTCAAACTCATTTTAGTTCAGGGGCCGCATTCAGCTCAATGTGATCTCAAGTGGGCCGGACCAGTACAATTCATTCATGGATTTTATGAACCTGTTTTATCCTCACTCGGGTCATGGGGAGACCAGTAAAATACTACACATAATAACCTTTATGTAATAATCCAAATTTTTCGCTTTGTTTTCATGTAAAAATATGAATAACTTGAACTACCATGTACAGTCTGACATTTCTTAAGAAAAATAAGTAAAGTTTCAACAACATTATTTCCATGTTTATTATTAACACAGTGTATACAGTGAATTATTTTGTTCAAATCTGACTTTTTTTCCCTTAAAAATAATCAAGTGTTTCATGATATTCACATTTTATTGTGACAACAGTTTATAAATGTAAATATTTTCATAATGCAATTTGACATTCTTGACAAATTGCAATATCTAATGTCTTCAGTGCAATTCCTTAAATTTGTAAATGCATCCTGTGGGCCGGGTTGGAACCTTTAGTGGGCCGGTTTTGGCCCCCGGGCCGTATGTTTGACACCCCTGGTTTATACCATTTCTTCCTCAACGCCATGCTGGCCACATTCTGACCAAAACAATGCAGTGTGATGTCATCACGCGTGTGCAATGACAGCAGAATCGACAGGCAGACTCATTAAGCAGGCAAATGATTCCAAGGAATCAAACTACTGGGATCCAGTTCTCAAAACCGGTTCTTTATGAAGTTTCTGTCAGTACAGCAAATTTGTTCAGCTCCAAAAGGCAGCCAGACTACCCTTCCACTGTTATGATACTGGACAAGGCAAGTTTAAAAAAAAAACCAAACAAACAAACTGGTTCTCGATTCTCATCCTTAGTTTTCGGGCAGTCTGGTAAGGTCGATGACATGAGTCTGTTTGGTGTGTTCTAACGCGGTCGTTAATGCTGTCGTCATTTGTTTCAGCTGATTCAAAATGTATAATCAGCCACTACTCAGTCGTTCAGTTGGACTAATCTGATTGGTAGATGGATAGCCCTTGACTAGTGAGTCTTTGAACAAGAAGACCGGAATCTTTTTTCCTCCACAAGAAGATGCACCAGAGCTGTCAACACCATCTTCTTATTACTCACCATCTGTTCAACAAGTACAATAATCCTTCTTAACTACTCAACGCTCTGTGCTGACAGCAATGACTGACGGCAGCTGTGTTTTGGTCTAGCGAGATGTTCCATCATTTCCGGTTTTTCGGGGGTTCTTTGGCCCACAATACAGATTAGTGTCACCTGCAGTTATGGAGGCATTACGTCTCGTGCAAGTGCAGAACATATGATCAAGTCGATAGTCGACTTGGTGTTCTTCGTACTTTTTGGACTCTGTCAGGGAGACGGGAGCCGAATGATCGGTCAGGTTACCTTTTCTGGCGACAGTCAGTCCATGAGGGGTGTCAAACATACCGCCCATGGGCCAAAACCAGCCCACCACAGATTCCAATTTGGCCCATGGGATGAATTTGCAAAGTACAAAATTTACACAGAAGATGTTAACAGTCAAAGGCGTCAAACTCAATTTCACCCAATACGATCTCCAGTGGGTTGGACCAATATAAAAAGATTATAATTCCCATAAATAATGACAAGACTAAATTCCAAACCTCAAAATTTTAACAATATTATGTCTTTTACTAAATGTTTTTGTTCCTTTGTAGATGACAATGTCATCTGTAATGCATGTATAAATGATAAGCCGAGGCATAATATTAAAATTGTATGTATTTGTCTTAAGAAATTTCAGGTTGTTCTGGTTATTCATGATTTTTTGCAAAAGAAATGTTTGTCAACACAGACAGTTTAACATTTTTGGAATTTAATTTTACTTTTTTGCATTAAAACATAGAGAAATATGTAAATTGTCAGTATTTATAGGCTATTTTTTTTAAATTATTTTACTGATCTGACCCAGTTAAAGGAACCTATCACCAGTTTTCCATACTGAACTATGTTCTTCTCAGATCTTAGACGAGTTGATACGTACCTCTCTTATCTCTGTGCGTGCACCCAATTTCCCTGGCGCATGGCACAACTTTGTTAGCACTTAGCATAGCTCACTATTTCCTCTGGGATCAAATAGACATGAAGACAGAAGCAACCAAGCACTTCCACGTTTCCCTTTTTAAATATGGTTATGTGAGTAGTTACATGACCCAAGTATGGTTACACAAAATAAAACGTAGCGATTTTCTAAGCAGATAAAATGGATCCTAATGAGGATAAAGCAGGTATAGAAGATGAATGAATGAATGAATGTTGTGTGGAGGATTTACACTTGGGAGAACTTCGAGTTGGTGCAGTAATATCATCACTCTTGGAAAATCCTCTCCCCAGGAGTGATGATACTGTGTATCCCATTGTTACTATTACACATGATTATATTGCAAATATATTATATGAATATGCAGAGAAGATTCCTGACCTAAGAATGAATTTAGTTGCAGAAAATCACAATTAATTGAGCTTTATGGTATAATTAAGCACTTTAGTCCGAATTTGTCACAAGCCTTTTCCCATCCGTCTTTTGTGTGTAATCGGTGCACTTCATAACGAAAGCTGAATTCATTCATCCAGCCTGCCCTGTGGTGTACACACGTACACTTCTGAGAAAAATCACC
The DNA here is from genome assembly GCA_030068375.1 of Ostorhinchus rueppellii. Lineage (NCBI taxonomy): Eukaryota > Metazoa > Chordata > Actinopteri > Kurtiformes > Apogonidae > Ostorhinchus > Ostorhinchus rueppellii. The sequence goes on along the minus strand of JAQQZY010000010.1, from coordinate 23,920,999 downwards.
TCCTCCTCCTCCCCAACCTCCACCTGAATTAATGCAAAACACTCTGGTGCATTTAGGTGCATTGTTTATACATACTTTGGTTGCTCATTCAGACTGTGAAACTCAGGCTGGGGGGTGGGGGGGTGGAGGAACAACACTGTCATACTGCGTCATACTTGCACAGATGTTCCAGCACATCACTTGAACAGTCGCCACCAAAAATGAATGTGATTGGTGAAATCTGTTGTGTGTCCTGCCTAAAATTACAGCTCTCTCTGCAAACAATCTCCCAGTGCATCCTTGTCTAACAGGATTCTGCTGTGATCTGTGCAAACTCTGTTCTCCCTGTTACACTTCTTTGCACGAGCTGTCAGAGTGGACATTATTAGTATCTACTGTAGCCAGTGTTGTATTGGCCTTCAAATGGGACCAATTTTTGACCACTGCAAAGCCTGTAATGTTGTTATGTTGCAACAGCAAAACACAAGTTAGCCTCAATTGAGTTACAACCCATTAAATACTTTACAAAACCCAACACCACTACTGCCGGTTGGTTTTGTGGTAAAAACTCACATTTTCAGATCACATTGTGCCTGTACCAATGTGAGCTGAATGTTCAATAAACACGAATGAGGGCAATTCAGAATTATTTTAACACCTACCTCCTTCAAATCAGAGTAAACAGCAAGCTTTAATCATATTAGTTACTCTGAAAAACTTGGCTCAGAGAGGTGGAGGAAGGGGAAAACAGCGCTGAGAGAAGGTTGAAAATTTGACTAAAGAGATATCAGTTGCTCGAGACAGCAATATAGCGCAGGGGGATTGTAATTTACTTTGAGTTTGTTGCTTATTATTTTTGCACTTCTTCATATTTTTGGTGACATGTGCACTTTCCCCCCCCCCCTCTCTCTGTCTGAGTTATGAGTCATCCTGTGCAAAATCCCTGCATTACAAAACAATTAGATCAGAAGACTCCGGTAATGCAGCAGGGATCCAACGCTCCCTACCTACTGCCGCGGTGAGAAAACGGAGAAGGGGAGGGGAGGGGGGGTTCTGGATGGGAGGGGCTAAAGGATCTGAGACGGAAAGAGAAGAAGAGGGAGGAGTACAGGAACAGGAGTATGACTCACTGATCAACACAACAGCCACTTTCCAGACCTCAACTTTTTTTTTTTCAGCCAAAACCATGTGTTTGCTCTTCTGACTTTACCATGTGTCACTTTCTGTTCATGTTCCGTTTGTCAGAGGCAGACAATTTGTTCCTTTTCATTTCACATAATATATTAAAAAAAAAAAGAGCAGTTTTTTTTCACAGCTTCACATCTACGCTCGCTGGCTTTTGTCTTTCCTTCGTTTTATGTTTCTTCTGATACTCAATAATCTAATGCATCAAAGCGTGTTGGATATGAATCACTAGTGTGTGCTAATCTAAATTTTGCTAATTCATTTCCCTTGTGGATGTGTTCACAAAGCCTCTTAAAATCATTGACTGATAATGAAGCTCATTAGTGCAGCTTCATATTCTGTCCATTTTCCCCTCTGCAGCTTATTTAGTCTCTACAAGCAACACTAACAAGCAGCTGCGGGTCTTACAGATTTTTTTTTTTTTTTTTTCCCTTAATATAGCAAGCACCAAACCGGAGCTTATTATCTTTATAGCCGTGAAGCACAAAGATTAGAGGGATTGTTGATCATTCAGTGGACTTTACAGTATTAGTAGCATCACTACTTCCTGAAATATCCTGTTCAGATTAATATCAACACTAAGTGGCATCGCATCTCTTTCTCTATTTTGAGTTGTTCGGTTGCTATGTTTCTTCTATAATTATTCGACATCTAGAACTAACATGTCTGTACTTAATATGATGGCACTCGTCCTTACAGATGCATTAATGAGGCTGATCAGTGTAACATGCATGTGGGTTTACCTGTGGAACAGATCTGATTCACTATGCATATATTCATTTATGACAGCAAACACGAAAATAGCTACTCTTGTTTTAAAACGGTAAAACTACCCATTTTCACACTCTGTTTATGTTTTGTCAGCTTGCCAGTTTCCAGCTAATGAATTCTTACACCATTCTCTACTAATGAATGTCAATGTGACGCACAGGTGTTAAAGCTACTGAAATCTGTACTAAGACACTTCAGTTCCCTGCACGTTGGTGGTATGTCACATATTTCTCTGCTCTAGTTAACCCTCAAAGACCTTCACAGCTGACAGCGACTAAAAGCCGCTACTGATCTGAAGTCTTTAATAACTTTTAAACCATTAATTCATACCTAGCGATTCCTATCATCAATAAATAATTCAGATAAAACGCAGTTTCCCGGGTTTCAGCTGCATCACATGTTATTTTTAGTTTGTTCAAAGGCTCTGCAGTGAACGTGGAGATGCTATCATCTTCTGCGACACTAATTCACCAATAAAACCCTGAAAAATGGCAGCAGTTTTACATTCTGTACTTCCAGTTAATGATGTATTTTGGTGAAAAAGTCACTTTTTGATATAAAACTTGAACTTACGCTGAGATTTTATGAATATACATGATTAGGGGTGGCTGTGGCTCAGTTGGTAGAGCGGGTTGTCCAGTGACTGAAGGGTTGGCGGTTCTAATCTGGCTCTGGTTGTCCACACGTTGAAGTGTCCTTGAGCAAGACACCAAACCCTAAATTGCTTCCTGTAGGTCTGGGAGCACTTTGCATGGTAGCTGACTGGTGAATGGGTGAATGTCAGGCTTTGTGAAGTGCTTTGAGGGCACTGTGAAGGTGTGGAAAATGCCCTATATAAATGCAGCCCATTTTCCATTAGTAAATTAATTTTTTTTTTAAAAAGTAAAATGCAGAGGATAATATTATAACAAATGGTAATAAATCACCAGTGTTGGGAGTAACATAACATAGAGTAACATATAAAGCAGTGCATTATAGACACAGATTACTTTTTGTTGTTACACTGTAAGGTAAGGCATTACTAATCAGTATTTAACAATATTTTGCTTGGTGTGGTGCCGGGGATAGCGTTTGTGCCTCACTGCAAGAAGGTCCTGGGTTCGACTCCAACACCATTCGATGCTGGGACCTTTCTGTGTGGCGTTTGCATGTGTCTGCGTGGGTTTTCTCCAGGTACTCCAGCTTCCTCCCACCATCCAAAGACATGCAAGGTTAACCCTGGAGCACTATCACTGGGTGATTTTCAGCAGAGCAAATGTATTTACATGATTTTCAATATGTTGCGTTTGTCTGATTGTCAGGGAGTCTGTGCCTTCACCAGGGAAGTCTCACATGTCCAGGAATTGGTGGAGCAAAGAGCAAGTTTCCAGTGTCATTATTATTATCATAATTATTATTTTTTGTTCTTGAATTCCTAATGTTTCAGTAAGTTTGGAGCATTTTTTTAGGGTCCTCCCATGACATTTTTTTTTTTTTTCATTTTGTTAGACATGCCACAGTTGAAAAGAAAAGAAAACCACTGTAATTTGTCATGTGTTGTCATATTTTGATCTATTTTTATGACGAGTACTTTTTGTTGGGTATATTGTATGTATGCGATAGTGATGGTGTTACTTTTTACCGCGAAAGTGTTCTAGGGTTAATGGGCTAATCTAAATTGTCCATAAGTGTTAATGTTTCAAGGATTGTTCGTCTCTATATGTCAGCCCTGTGATGATCTGGTTACTTGTCCAGGGTGTACCCCGCCTTCGCCCTTAAGTAACTGGGATAGGCTCCAAGTGACCCCCGTGACCCTAGTGAGGATAAAGTGGGTTCAGAAGATGAATGGATTTGACTTGGTACGTGTTCACTAGCACTTTCATTACCACACACTTTTCGCCCATAATTAAACTGCTCAAAAAGAACCCAGCAAGACCCCAAGACCTTACAGCTGTGTATGACTTTCATCACTTAGTTTTCCTTAAATGTGTAAAACCTGAGTCACAGCCAACGTATCACGACTCCATTAGTCTTTTCTGTGAGTTCACACCTGAGTCACTTCCCTCACAGTAAACAACTTCAAACTGTACTCCATCACAAGCAGTTTGTTTACATACCAAAACGAAACTAAACTGTCATTTGGACCTTTTCAGAATTCCTCATAGCCGTAGCAGCAAGAAGCATGGCTGTTGCTGCTGCAGCTATACTGCGACTACGTGGAATCCTCATTCCCACAATGCACTTCGCAACAAAATGTCCAAAAAGGCCTGAGTGACATATGGGTCTGGTATGTAAACAAACAGACTGCTTGTGATGGAGTGAAGTTCAGCGTGAGGGAAGTGACTCAGGTGTGTACTCAGGGACAGACTAATGGATTCATGATACTTCGGCAACAAAAGTTACACGCAGCTTTAAGGAATCAAAAATGCGTAAAGAAAGTTCTGCTTCCAGTTGGTGTTTAGTCTGTGGGTGAAGACAGTCCATACAGACATGGACGTATGCTCATTACTAACCCTAACCCTGCTTTACAGAAGCTAGTTAGCATGAGCATGATCCCTGTGATCAGCAATGACAAGGTAAGCTAACGTTACTATGACTAGTTAGAATTCGTAATCATTTGGGGATTTATCTACTGGCGTCCTCAGCGCTGCGCCACCTGTTTGAACATGTAAAATGTTGAAAAAATGCAAGTATTCCTGCTGGAATTGGAACATCGTAGACCGTAGCATTACTTACTGAGCTATCCGTCTACATGTACTCCCACAAATATATGCATCCCAAGGTTCTCTTCTCTCTTATTACACTTGTACCTCACTATAACTTGTTTCACCTTTCACGTCCTTGCTGTTTTGTTGCTTTTTTTTTTCAGTGTGATTTTGCATGTTTTCATTCCTCTCTTTTTTTTTTAACAGCATATGAATGCGCATTATGTTCTGCATCCTGATTGGCTAAGGGACTGTAGACCACTGACAATTGGTCTCCTCCATGCCGTGTCTCCTGCACAGTACAGAATCCGTTCGGCTTGCCAAATTTACATAACGTTCTATCACTCGCAGTGTGACTGAAGTGCTGTATGTTTGCAAGTTTTCTCCCCAACAAAACCCACAATGTCGACGAAACGTTCTGCACCAACAAAAGCACCTGTGGACTCACCTAAAAGGCAGAGAAAGATGCTAACCATCTTACAAAATGTTGGACTTCTGGACATGCTGTAGGAAGGTAGAAGTTACATGGTTGTAGATGCCATTACAGAATAAATGAATCTTTGGTTCATTACATTCGCTACAGCAGAGCGGCACCAGGACGAAGAGGCACGGTCAGAGGAACTGTGAAATATGCCTGAGTCACTATTAATAATTTCTATGTGTCCAACGTCATAGGTTGATCAGTAAAATTAAATTTATTATTGCCTCCGCCAAGGATGGTATGTTTTTGCCAGGGTTTGTTTGTTAGCAACAAAACTCAAAAAGTTATGGACGGATTTTGATGAAATTTTCAGGATATGTCTGCTCTGGGTCAAGGAAGAAATGATTAAATTTTGGGATTGTGACTACTACACAGATTTCACCTATTGTGGGTTAGTTTTAGAATGTAACCCTCGCAATAAATGAGGGACCACTGTATTTGAGGGTTTTTTTGTTTGTTTTTTTTTTTTTTGGGGGGGGGGGGTGTCTATTGCACATGCACCATTTATTACGAGAGTCTGTCTGTAACTCAAAACGAATACAGAGGTCAAAGACGCATTACAATTCTGAGACAGTAATATTGTAAGGTATGAAATCCCTTTTAAGTAACAGTAACAAGTAATCTGTAATGGATTACAGTTTAGAAGTAACTTGCACAACACTGTAAATCACTTAGGATAAGTTAAATGTAGTGAATAAATGATTTTGAAGTCACCAGATATTATTCTAGGTCTTTAAGGGTTAAAAAGAACTGCCTATGAACGTGTGCTTTCTATCTATAATATTCCATTTTAATCACACAAATGCAGGATGTAATGGGACTCCTCTGTCATATCCGTGCATTTAGCCTTCCAGATGTACCGGCCGTACACTAGGGTTATTCTGAATGGTCACTCACTCCACAGTAATTCGATTTCGTCTCGGTTTTGGCCAACATTCTCCCTCAGTTTGATTCTGGACATTTGTCTGTGGTAATAACATAAAAACAATTCTATGGCAGCTGAAATTGACTTAATAGCATTCTCATTCTTAGTAAAAGAGGAGGGGTGGTAACCGAATCAGTCCTATGATCTAATGCCATTTCTGTTCAGGGTTGGGATTGTATAATATGATATAATAGTGGACATAACCAATATCTTCAGACAAAGCGGCACTGAGGCGGTCTACCAGCTAATGGCAGCTTGTTACACTGGGGCTTCTTCTGCCATGTTTTCTGTCCTTATGTGAAATAAAACCCATAAATGTGATCTCCCAGTTAACTCTGGCTTTGCGTCTGCCTTTCCTCAACTAGTTACACACACATACTGAGGCCTGTGTGTGTGTGTGTTTTGTTTTTTCCAGTGAGACTGTCATTTAATTGCCTTTTTTTCTGACACTAATCTTATGGTGTAGAAGGTGTATAGGAGGAAGAAGACATGCAGGAAAAAATCTATTTATAGCATATCTGTTGTGCTTTACCACAGGGTGTGTGTGTGTGTGTGTGTGTGTGTGTGTGTGTGTGTGTGTGTGTGTGGCCAGCAATTGTAGTTAAATTTGCTTTTAATACTGTATGAATACATATGGATATAAACACTGTAGATCAGATGTGTCAAACTCATGTTAGCCACATCCAGCCCAATACGACCTGATCATTCAAATAATAACATAATAATGTATAAATAATACCAATTCCACAATGTGTATGTCTAACTTCTATGTTTTAGAGTGAAAAAAAGTACAATTATATGATCAAAATGTTTACATCGACAAACTATCCTTTAAAAACAAGTGAAAAACATGAACAAAATGAAATTTATTCAGAAAAAAAGGGTAATTTTTAACAATTTATGCCATTATCTAGCCTCAGTTTGTCATTTTCACATGTTCATTATAAATGACAGAACACAGTGGATCTACAAATACACCAAACAGGCAGAATATTGGGAAAAATTACACATAATTCTCTTTAGACATTTCAGGTTGTTCACATTTTTTGTAAAAGGCCAGTCTGTAAATGTAAAAGTTGTGTGTAATTTTCTTTTTTAACGCTAAAACAAAGTAATACTTGTGGTTTTTATTCTTTCTACTTTTTTGTGACAGTATTTTACTGGTCTGATCCATTTTAGATTGAACACACAAATTATCTTCAGTGTAATTTTTGTATTTCACTAACTCATCCTGCGGGCCTGATTGAACCCCTTGGTGGGCCGGTTTTGGCCCCCGGGCCGTGTGTTGGACACCCCTGCTGTAGATGGAGTCTGGTTTGTCTGACTGATGTGAGCTGTTTCTAATTTTCTACAGACTTTTCTGCTAGAAAATGTTCCTGTGGATGCTTTAACCTTTATCCTTCCCTTTTGACTTCAACAGATACTAATAGCGTGTTAAGTTTGAAGACCTTAAGTCCAACTTCGATTAAGTTTTTCGCAGCAAAATTAGCTCAGTGTTTCTCACAGCCACATGAGTTGTTAAACCAGATCTGTTGCCTGAGGTGAGTGGTTCATGTTGCCCAATTAAAACCAAACTAATTTTTGTGCAGTCTTATGTTTACATGTACCAAAACAAACCCGACTGAAGTTAAAACCTCACTGACGGATACACTCACTACCAGGGGTTTCTCTGTTTCCTATATATAAGACCCTCACTAGACCGCTGTATTTGTATATCATCTACAACGATATTCATGAGGGCACAATGGTAGGTGGTTGCAATGTTTGTGAGTCATTTATTTACAGACCTTGGGAAGAAATGCATTTACACACACAAAAAAGGGATGAAATACCTGTCAAACCAGCAAAGGGATATAGAAGCAGATCAATCTTTTGAAATTGTTCCAGAAAAGGCTGATACATATGCAAGTCCATAGAGCTCGAGCAGGGTATTGCGATTTTTTTTTTTTTTCCCAGTGGGGTGGTGGGAAGCGAGTGGGGGTGGCGAGCAGTTGAAAATGCAAAAGATTCCCTCAAAAGATTTCACCAGAATCCCAATCTTTATCTGCAAGTCATCTGTTGGGAAAATCAAAGAATTTTACTTGGATTTGTGTCAAGCAATGCAAGCGTCCTCATGTGAAATGCAGATTTTATTTATTTATTTATTTATTTACATCCGAGTTTTGCCAACTACAAACGACTTCTGGGGTAACCAGGAAAGTCTGGGTCCCTGGGGCTACAGATGTGTATATATTGGATAATGAGGATTTGGAGGCGGGGCTGGGGGAAGCTGTGGTGGAGAAGACCAAGCACCGCTCACTGCTAGTAGATCTATTTTTAGCTGGAATAATCCCTGTTTTTAGGCAGACGCATCATTGAGGAGGCATAAATACACTCTATATACCATCTGCTTCTATAGTATCTGTACATCCGAAGATGAAACATGAGGTTTTTCTGATGCGTGCAGTTTAGCTGATGAGTCTTAAAAAAACAATGCAAAAGACGGTTATTTCCACCGACGTATTTTCCGCAGTAATCCACGAAAACGCTCATCATCTCATATGGGTCAAGGCCGTGGTCTGTGCTGGACGCCGTGTGTGTGGCGGCGACCTGCTGCGATGACTTGTGGCAGCATCATCTGCTGCAGCTCATTTACTATCTGGCTTCAAAGAGAAAACACCATGACAGCTGCAAGTCCATCCCTGACAAACAGCCACCTACGCCTTTGTACACACTGACACATTGACTCACACGTGTCTATTAAAGTCATCTTTGAGCGGAGAACGAGATTCATTAGCGAGACCAATGGCTCACTTCTCTCTAATGCTTATTTTCATGTCTGTTTGATACATCCACCTTTTTATTCGTCCTGACACTCCAAACCCTTAATTGTGATCCCTCAAGGTAGCAGGAATGATATTAGAGTGACAAATGCTGTATTTCCTCCTGTCCATCAGCTAGGTGAGCTAATGGAGAGTAATGTGCTACTACTTTTGCAACTTATTGACTTTTGAATTAATGCTAATAAATTAGATTAAAAGTTGAAAATGAGCTGCATGTGGACTCCGTGAAAAATTGGTGTTCATCCTTGGAGGCGCTAGACTTCAGCCACACCAGAGACCACTTTAATCACTAACAACACGTTCAATAAAGAGCCATTTAGACATGCCTATGGAAATTATTTGGACAAGGCTGCATTTACTGAAGAATCAATAGCAATTAGAGGCATTGTCACCTCTCTCACATGCCTGATATTGATAGAATTTAGGATATTTCTAAAGACTTTACCTTCACTTGTATTAAATATAAATACTCTGAAATTCAAAATTTCAGCTTTCATGTGTTATTGGCAGACTTTATTACTTTTGTGCAAGTTTTCTACTAGAATGAAAGGGAGCAGAAAGAAGACTCGTCTTATTTTATCTGCCCCTTTATCCCCAGAAATCAATTTACAAAGAACAACTTAAAAACACCATGACTGACAACAACAAAAAAATCTATATACTAGTGCGATTAAACTAAACGATTACATTTTTTTTAAATTAGATTAATCACAGGGCTGCTGTGGATTAATTTCGATTAATCACGATTACATATTCATTTTTTTTATCTATATATTGTGGTTTTTTTTTTGATTTGCACGAGTGAACAGACTCAAGAAACATGGGACTATATCTGCATTTAAGGTGTTTATCAAGCACCTTCAACAGTTTCAACAAAACAACTGTTCCGTCTTGTTTTTTTTGGTCCTCATATTTCCACCCAGACGCCAACATGCTGTTCAGTGTCTTCCATCTTTATGGGCTGGTTCAGCTGCCTTTTACTGCTGGATCAACTGCCCATTTCTTCTTGCATGACGCTAACTCTACTTGAACAAACTGCCCCAAATGCATGAGCAGAGACGTTCAGAGTCATTCTGTGCTGCAGATGAGTGAACATTTTTAATCAGATTATTCATGTTGATGGATTAATCTGTGTTAACGCGTTAATTTTTTACAGCCCTAATATATACACATATGTAGTGTACATACACATATAAACATATATTTTTACACACACACACACACACACACACACACACACACACACACACAGCTTTTTAATCCCAAAAATTCAGTTATATATATGTATTTATACTGAGAAAATACCACAGAAATATCACTTTATATGACATTTTTTCATTGCCATGAGCACCACAAACAAAATACCAGTTCACTGTTTACTTCATATTTGGCAAATTATCGGATTAACATGGAACCACATATGTCAAATAACTGGACTGCATCTACTTTTTAATCCCCCAGCGTGTTTAACAGTGGTTCCTTGCACTTTTGCAGAAAAACAAAACGTTTTCTTATAACACTGTAAAAAGTAAAACATCAAATCAACTTAAAAATTCTTCTTCAGTAGGTCACACGTAAAAACATTTATTTGTGTGAACCAAATTAAATTACATTAAACGTAACTTTTTTTTTTCGTGTGACCTATTGCAGAAGAATTTTTAAGTTGATTCAATGTTTTACTTTTTCATGACCACTCATCAACGCCAAAT
>JAQQZY010000010.1:23849175-23859380 GCA_030068375.1 Ostorhinchus rueppellii | reverse complement strand
GTAGTTATGATTTTACATGTAAAGCATTGTGCTACATTTCACTGTATAAAAAAGTGCTATATAAATAAAGATTGGTTGAGTGATTGATTGATTGATTGATTGATTGATTGATTGATTGATTGATTGGTGGCCAATTCGGTGGCTCAGTGGTTAGGACTGTTCTCTCATAGCAAGAAGTTGTGGTTGCAGGTCAGAGCAGGGTCTTCCTTCCAGATTAAATACTCAGTCTGGGTGTTGAAGTTGTTGCACTAATTAAAATCATCTAGAAGATGCAGAGTTCCTTTACTGTGAAAAAGTTCTATTCTGATTGTCCCATAAAAGCCCAGCCATCAGAGCTCTGCAGTCTAAACACAGAATAAGGTTAAAATCTGATGATGCCATAGTAAAGCGGCACGCATCAATTGTTTAACAAAATCCGAGCGGAATTTTGGAATGTAAACTTCTTGACTGAGACTGATTTTTTGCTTGATAAACTAAAAATGTGAATAATGACTTTTCATCATGAATCATACTTTATTCAGCGCTTGGGTGGACACAGACATGATAAAATCCTTTAATATCATCCCTCAAAGAATAAAAAAAAAAAAAAAAAAAAAAAAAACAATTAACAGATAGATTAAGGACAGATAAATATTCAGTATAGGATGCATTGTAACCTGAGTACCATAACAAACAGGCATCTTCATTTCCCGTGATCTTCATCCTCATAAATTGTGTATTTCAGTTTACAACGGCTGACAGGTAATCATTAAATTCTTGAATAATGCCAGGCCAAAATTAATCTAATTCAACACCAACAAACAAACTAAATTTACTGTTAGAGAGATTAACTAGACACATTTTCCAGACATGAAACAGTGACTTTAGGACTTTATAGCAGAGGGGGATTCTTCTAATGTGTGTTTAAACTTTAACAGTCTTTCTATCACCTGCATTGCCACTCTTTAAGTGCTGCAAATAAACTCAGAAGGGAATCTTGGGCATATCTTCAGGCTACGTGTAGCAGGTCTTGGTAACAGCATGTGACAAGACATCTATCAGCCTGGAGCCAGCGTCATCTAATTTCTAAAGCCCGAGTGATTTTTTTCTTACCTTTTTTTTTTTTCTTTTCTCTGAAAAAGATAAATCAATAAACGTCGGCCAAGTAACGCATTCTCCCACCCAAGTGTTTGATCATTGGCTAACTGGACAATTCAATAAAAGATTTTGCCCCAGCTGGAGTCTTGCCAGTTGGAGTCTTGCCAGGCTTTTGTATTAAAATGCAATCCCTCAGAGTGTGAGGCAATTCTGTAGTCATTGCTCAACTGCCTATAGCTCTACTTTAACACCTTTACAGATGCTACAGTTAAAGCAACTCTGCTGGAAAATATGAAGGTATTCTTGGTTGCACTGTAGGCAAGCAGAAAAGGAATCATTACCGACTAACTGAACAGAAAAATTTATTTTATATTAACATTTACCAGCTTTATTGAATGGCTTGTCACTCATCAGAAGAAAGGCAAATACAGAACTAATTGGTTAGGTTGGTTTAATAAAGTTTCTAAAAGTACAGCTTGGATCTGCTTTCCCACTCTGGGGAAATATTCTCTCATTACATTGGATGTGGGGGAGGAGGGAAGCAGCAATAAGGTGGATTTCATCCGAGACCCTGGAGAAAATGAAACCTTCCGATGACAGTCGAGCATGTAATGTTTTCATCTGGTTACGCCCATGGAGGAAAATTAAACGAAAATTACTGTTGCATTTTTTTTTTTTTCTTCCAGTCTGTAAATGGTTGTTCCCAGTACAACAGACATAACAAATGGCGGCATTCTGTTTTGATCCTGTTTTCTATCAGACTTCCTCAACCACCTGTTGTTCCATACAACATATTATTGAGAATGAGTGTGGATGTGACATTTATGTATCACACTTCCATGTGACATTTTGGAGGCTTTGCACACCAGATTTCTAAACAGTGGAAGAAAAAAAAAAAAAAAACCCATCTTAGAATCCAAATGGTTGAATCATAAATCATCTACAGCGGACAGATGACATCCTTTACTGTGTGCCTTGTCGGACTACAGAGAATTATTGTCTGAGCATATTCTTTTTAATAAATACATTTAATGGAGCCTTGAATGAACACTAGTGCCCAAAATTCCAAGATCTCACTTTCCAGTTTGACTTCACTGTCCAGAAATTCTAATACAGGTGTATTTGTATGCCATAAGCACATCATCACAATTTTTTTTGACTTAATCAAGATTTTTTTCTTAATTCTATCAACCATATTTAGTAACCTTGATAAAAACACATCGATGATATTCATTACATTGTTTTCAATTCGTTAGATTGGTGCTTTTTTAATGTTATCATCCTTCTGCACCCCATTCTTCTTCTGCTGAACTCGTGCCACCAACCCTTAATCTCTCTTGTGTTTGATGTATTTGATGAATGATTTTCATGGATTTGAAATTAGCTGCTGAAAACCATGACAGTTTGGACACATTTAGATGTCAAGGCATCCACTGATCAGTCATAAAACTCTGACTACTGACTGAAGTGATAATATTCATTATAATGGAACCTTTCATTGAACCTTTCACTCATATTAGACGGCAAGTGAATATTTAGTCGCGTTAGCTGATGTGTTGGAAGCAGCAAAATGAGCAACGTAAAGAACTGAGTGACTTTGACCCAGTACATGTTATAATGGTGATGACTAGGTCAGAACATCTCCACAACTGCAGGTGTTGATGGGTGTTCCTGGTCTGCAGTGGTTAGTATTGACCAGAAATAGACAAAGGAAGGATCATTGATGATCCAGGGTTCTCCCCAGAAATTTATATTATCCTGGTAGCGGTGTGTGTGTGTGTGTGTGTGTGTGGGGGGGGGGGGGGGTCTTGCGTTAAAACCTTGCGATAGACGCAACGCCACCAGATTTCAAATGAAAAACAACATGGTACTGGTAAATGGAGCGCGTCCCTGCAAACCCGATGGATTTTGGTAGATTTTAGCAAAATTATCGGCGGAAAATAGTAAAAAAAAAAAAAAAAATTTTAAATAAGTATAGCGGCGCTGAGCTAGCAGTACCCTGGCACAGCACCTTTGTTCCATTGTCTGGGAGAACCCGGTCATCTGTGGGAAGTGTTGGACAAATACGGATATCCAATCCAAGATTTGGTGCTAACATCTTGGCTCAGATACCACAGCACACCTCCAGAGGTCTGGCGGTTTAAACCTCAGGTCAGAGCTGTGTTTTGTGGTAAAAGGGGGAACTTATGCAATATTAGACAGGTGGTATTGATGCTCCACACCCATAGATGCAGGACTGGTTGAGATCTGTTTGTTCCTTAGTCCACTTTTAGTAGGTTCTGCCTAATATAGCTCACCCACTGACAGCTCCAAGTGTAATGAGGTAATTAATATGAACCCCACTTTGCCTGTGAGTGCTCAGAATGCTATGACTGATTATGTATAAATCAAAGGGATCATAATATGTTGCAGGAAGTGATTTGTTAGACTTGCTGCAATAAGGTAGTAACCCTGCTAATCCTAAAACATACCAACACATGCACCACCCCACTCAGTTCTCCATTCTGGAAAAGACAGAACGAGCCCCAGTTCCTCCAATTACAACAAAATGAATGCCGTTTACATTTGAAAAATGTGTGTTTAAAGAAATGCTAATTAAGTTATTTTAAATATTTCAGGTTTTTGTATATTTGAGTACTCTAATACGTACTATAGCCAAAGGGCAAACAAATATTATCTGTTTTATATGTTATGAAGTTCATTGCCACTGAATGTCTCCTCTTCATTGCGTGTATGTATTATTAAACTCTTATTAAATTTACACTGCAGTCAAGACATAGAATTAGAAAATTGTCAGTTTCATTATTTCCAATTACTTGCGTGAGACTTAACTGTCAAATTAAATTTCGTCATGACAAGAAGAGCATTTTATCAAGTGTTATATCATATACACACACACACACACACACACACACATATATGTATACTTGTATATAATTTTTCAAAGCACAGGCAATATCGAAATCTAATATAATACGATTAATATAAAAAAAGAATATTTACACAGAACAATGTCTATCTCTGGCAGCTCAGAGCACTTGAGGGAAAAAAAATACACTTTATCTATCAAGAATAAAGGTAACTGGACTCAGTTTGTAATCACTGTACATCGTCAAAGGTTATTACTGATGTGCATAAATAAGAGTAAAAAGACGAGCGTTTGTCTGAAAACAAAATTATTCCAAATTTAGAGGTATATTTGGTATATTTGAGTCAGGTCACATATACAGTAAAGCAAAATCCTAATATGTGCTTTTCAGATTCAGCACAAACTGCGTATCACTGTCTTTTTTTGGTTTTTGTTTAGATTTTTTGCTGAGAATAGAGGCTCTAAAAAATTCAGTGGCTGAGTAAAGTGATACCTACTCTATATTTCTTGAGCACAGAGATCTATGGAGTTGAAAAAGAAGTTTCTAGTCTCTTGAGGACCAATTATTGGAAATATATAATTGAGTTTGGTTTGAAATACCTTGGAGGAGAAATTGATTTCATATACATCTTCACTAAAATGTAAACTCAGATGAATCATTTTCTTCCTTCTGGATATTTCCTTTCTTAGTCCATTCTCATTAGCATAATTTTATTCTGGGAAGTGCAGAACAATCCAGTTCAGACATCAACGTCACATGGCAGGATCCAACTGAAAGGGTTTTTTTTTTTTAAACTGCTTTTGCATATCAATATAGGTGTCTTCAAATTGAAATCCTGTTCTATTTTGGGAGATTGCTTTTTGATAGCTTCTCATTACAGGAATGCTGGCTGTGGGTCAAATGAAAATGTCACAGGCTCAGCAGAGGCTGTTCAGAGGGAGTCCTCGTCCACACAGACAAATGTCTCTTTACAGTTTAACCTCCTTTGCCTGAGAGATGATGAATCACGGAACCCAGCGGAGATGGAGCGTGGTGACGGGAGGGTGAGTTTGATCAGGTGCCAGTCAGCCATTTGTGACAACCTTACACACTTCCCACAATGTTACTCACACACCATAGACACTTTAGGTTACAAAGTTAAGCTTGGCCTTGTCACACACACTTCTGTCCACGTTGCCTCTATTACTAAGAAATGAATACTGAAATGACTTTTTTTTTAAAGTGTAGGATGATTTTTAATGTTTTTTTTTGGGGGGGGGGTTTCTATTGTAGTGACTATGAACAATGGCAAAACTTTGTTGAATGCTTGATTGTGATTGGTCAGTGACCGCAAATTATTACTGTAATGATGTAGTATATTATAGTCATTACTATATTACTCATTGTAGTATATTATAGTCATTACTATATTACTCATTGTAGTATATTATAGTCATTGAGACAGTTCCTACACTAAATATACAACCACTGAATCTAATGGACTATTTTACTTAGATGAAGTAAAATTACTTTAAAAAAAAAAAGTTATTTGTAATATGGATATTTTATTACTATTTCATATTCATATTTTTATTATCATGTTCTTCAGATTTTAATGCTGCATTGTTGTTCATTTTACTATTAAGTGATATTTGTATCTTATCTCAGTTCAGTTTTATTGTTTGTCCCAAATGGGCAATTTGTTTACAGCAGCACCAGACACATACTACACAACAATAGACACAATGCAATTCAGACAGACGGAGCTGCACAAAAAAACATAATAAATAGTTCAGTTGTAATAAACAACTATAAGTATCTTATAATGAACAATGGGCTCATATACATGCTATTATAAAATAAACCCTGCATCCTCCATCCTGTTGGGGTGTCGTTTACAATCCTGACATGCTCACTCTTCATTGTCTCGAACTTAGTGCAAAAGAAAATAAAAAATATTATCAAATGATAAGTGAATAATCATAAGCTGTCCCCTCAAATATGCATATACAGTTTCAGTGGAAAGCATAGTGGTTGAAATGAGATGTATAACATCAGTAATGCCATTTTTTAATGTGATAGTTGTTTAAATGGTAAATTGGATATACATTTTAGATTTTACTTATCTGTGGAACGGTAGAAGTGGTTTGAGAATTTAGTTTTACTCTCATTATAAAATGAACCATGTCCTGATGATGTAGACTCAATTGTTAATAGATTACTGAAAAAAGAAACAAGTTACGCATGGGACTTTTATCTGTACGGAGTGAATCTGTACACTTTGTCACTAACTCTGCAGCGCCTTCCAAACTGAAGCTTTTGTAAACTCCCTGCACTTTCTGGGGCATTGAGCATTATGAAGACGGTGAATAAGACATGAAAGCACTGAACTTGACTCAGTCTCTCAATAGAGACCTGCAAACAAAAACTGTTTTTCATCTCCCTTAAGCTTCATTCATATTAACAGAATCAGAGCTGAGGCTAAGAGTCAAAACAATTCATTAATTTTACCTGCGTCTCCGTGGTAACGCTTTTGCTATGGCCTTATCATATAATGCAGACAGCAGATCCCACTGCCGGTTCTGCTCAGTGGTATGTTTTTAACCTCCAAATGCAATTTTGTTACAAAAAAATACATACAAAGTGTATATGTTTTTCTTGATGAATCATAGATTTTGTGAGTTTGTGTTCTGATGAGCAGGAGCAGCGAGGGCACCAAAAGAGCTTGGTTTTTCAGTGTAGAGGTTCGAGATGCGAACGACAAGTCAAGCAGTAACAAGCAACCTGTGGCACTGTGAGTCCGCTTCTGGAGTGTGGATTCAGTAATGAGGTTTTATTCAGACAGAAGCCGTGTCAAGACATCAGCCCCTTGTGTATCGACAAATATCTGTCTGTCTGAATCTATAAACTATGTTTGTGTATTTGTATTTGTAGTCTAATGATGCACACAGTCCTGGAAAGGAGACAGAGAGGTGGGGGTGTAATGAAAAGGGAGAGAGGTGGTGTCAGGAGTGGACTGTGCATGTGCGTGTGTGTGTGTGTGTGTGTGTGTGTGTGTGTTGGGGGGGGGTTATTCAAACGAGGAAGCATTCATTTGTTTCAATCAATGATTAATTAGATCATCTTTGTCTCATATTTTCCTTGCTCGGCTTCTCACTTGTGTGTGTGTGCGTGTTGGTAAATGTGTGTGTGTGTCACTCGTCCAGTATTTCTGGATCTCAGGTCAGCTGGCCGCCGTGCTAGCGTGCTAATGTAGAGGAGGCATTAACCCCAATCCCTCTGGATGAGAGACCGCTTGGCTAGCATTCGTCCCCAGAGGATGGTGGCATGCTTTTGTCTGCCTGCCAATCTTATTTCCTGGATAGCCTGCACACTTATTTCATTTTGGCCTGTTTCACAACCCTGTATCGATTTTTGGAACATCATGTCAGTGTGAGGATGAAGGGCTCTCTTTCTAACAGTGGGTTCTGTAATAAGCTTGTTGTGTTTGTCCGACAACTGTTTACATTTCTTTTTCACTAGTCAATAAAAGAAATAGCAGTGTTATTTGTGGACATTATTTATGTGATCACATGGATTTAGGAATAAAAGAAATGCATTAATTAAATCAAAACTTGTTTCGACTCTCATTACTCTTCTGTATTTTTTCTTTTACCATCCCTGCACTGCCTGTACTTTTGTATTCTGTGCTTTCAGACTATTTTGTCTCTGTTTGTCCAACATTGCTCTTCCCCCAGCCTTTATTTCCCTTGTTGCTTTTCATACCTCATGTTCTCTCCCAGTCTAGCTTTGTGTGTCGAAACCAGCGGATATGAAACAGCGGGTTGGGTATCAGAGCCGTCGCTGTCTGTCTGTCGGTCCCTATGGTACATTAGCCGTCCCTTACCATGTATTATTGATTCCCTCTCTCTAATCACTGTCTCCAGTGTTACAGATGAGCCTTTACTATCAACAGCGCCTGCGCTACAAGGAGTTTATAGGAGACAAACTCCTGGCTGAGGAACAACTCTGAAAGACACTGAGTGGGCAGGTTATAGGTTATAACATGTCAACACCAAACAAAAGCAACCAGGAAAACTGTCCATTCTATTGACCTATGGGTTAAAATGTATATTATTAGAGGTTTCCAACAATGTTCAATTTAATATGGCCTTCAACTATATCATATTCCTTCTACTGATATTAACATGATCACATACGGCACTACACAAATGTATTCTTCCAGCTCCACCCAGTAGAAGGTGTTTTCCACTCCTGCCATAACTGAACAGTATTTCTGTTTACCTAAATATCTGTTTGTTTCTATAATGGTTAATCCACCAGTATATGCAAGAACTTTTTTTATCCAAACCATATCTTTAATGCTAAAATAGAACTATTGTTGCTATCCATACATTTTCCAGTTTCATATTTTCCAAAAATGCAAAGGGAAATGCAGCAGCAAATGTATATTTTTTTTATGAAGTTGTACGATTCCAGTTATTCTCTTGCATTCCTGTGTAAAACTACATAAAAACAATGGCAGCAAGAATGTAAACTGTTATTTGCACCAAAGGTGGACACACTAAATATGGACATTTATGGTTATTATTTGTCAACAAGGGCTATTTTGTTATTCCAGCTGGTCATTTTCTTAATGAATAACAATGAAATTGTTAAATTGAAACAAACTTTTGATAAACTACGAAGTTATTTATGTTTTCATGACAGGTGGTCTAATACATTTCTTAAACACCGTACATATACACACAGTCATATGGTCTAGTTGCCTGATTGATGCGTCACAGTCTTGTCCTGCCTCCCTGTACACTAAAGAGGAACAGAGGATGGCTTCATCAGTTCTGAATTCTCCGCTTCGCTTTGTTCATGTTGCTGTCACTGAGCTCAGTAAGTTGTGATATTACACTTAAGTTTATAGCATTTTATTTTATTTATTTATTATTTATTCACTGTATTTATTATTGTGACATATTTTTTTCAATTTTATGTTCTTATTCTTATTTTTCTCCCAGTGATGGTTTTTATTGTGTTTTATTGCTTTCTTAAAGTTTATCTTGTATCTTTTATTTATCTCTTATCTTTTTACTTATCCTTGCTGCTATATTGGTGAACGGTGGAACACTGAACACTTTTTTTCCATTGACACCTGATGAAGTACCGGTCAGGTTCAATGTGTTTTGTAATGGCGTGCCAAATGCAATATTTTTTTTGCAAAACAAATCTATCCATGGGTATAAATACAGTGACCTTGAACCTTCATATCAGTTACAATGAAGTGATATAATGTTCATAATGTTACAATTGGAATGAACTTTCACCTCATCCGTGATTTTTGCAGTTTTCTTTGGTAATGGCGGTGACAGAATATGAAGTATTAACGTGTCAACATCTGTACTCAACAGAATCAGTAATCAGCTATGGATTTCCAACATAAATTAAATACAAAATATTATACAGGGTTTGGAAAAGATCACACTAAGAGGTCAAATTAAAAAGTTACATGTCAGAAACAAGTATTGGCTGGACCTGGTTTCTCTGCTTCTGGGTGTTCCTACTGTCCTGTACCTGATGTACTGTACATCACAGAAACCTGTATAATGTTATGGCTTTTGGCGCTAGGAAAAATATTCTACAGCATTGGATTTGGGATTAAAAACCAACTCAGCTGCAGGGTAGCATTGGACACTAATGGAATTCATACTCCTGGACTTTCTGACCTGTCTCATGCACCACAAGACCAGTGCCTTTGAAAGAATATAGAAACCTTTCCTCGACTATATTAATGTGAACATATCTGCTATAATGACCAGAGCATTTGTATACATAAAAAATTATTTTCTTTCTACCCAGCCTCCACTGTATTGTATACCGTACTGTACCTTTCATATGTATCCTCACTATTTTTTGCACAAGAGCCACATTAGCACACCAAAGTAAAGGAGGAAGCCACTTTTACAATAATCACCCCCAAAGATGAGCATTTCTACACGTAAAAAGGAGAAGCAACACAGCTAATACATTTTCAATTAAGATCATATGTTATTTACCTTAATATAGGGATGAACGGAAGTTGGCATGCGTGCCCTTGACTTTCTTCCTGTTGTATTTGTAATTTGTTGACCGTTTTTGATCAGAAGTCGATCGATTTTTTCCTGTCTATGTCATGCTAGCTAGCACTAAATACATGCTCGCGGGGCTAACGCAGGTGAGCCGCTAACGTAAACAATGATGGGAGCGTGTGTTGCCATGTTTGACAGTTACCCCCTTTTTGAAAACAAC
>JAQQZY010000010.1:23749885-23760836 GCA_030068375.1 Ostorhinchus rueppellii | reverse complement strand
AAATGTGAATACTTCAGTACTTTCACTTAAGTATGATGTTTAAAGAACACTTCAACTTTTACTCAAGTCAGTTTTTTTGTATAGCACTCCTCTACTCCAGTACTTTATACATCTCTGGTAGATATAGTCTACTAAACTAATCTATAAAACGTCCTACCTGGTTGTCTTCACTGGTTTGTTGTTGCAGGGCACCCACACATCAGTGCCCACCTCACTACATTCAATATAGTATCCAGCCAAGTGTTTCACATCCTTAGAGGCGGCCCAGGAAACTACCACGGAGGTGCTACTGTTTCTGGTGACCACTGGGCTGCCTGGAGCTGAGGGCAGGTCTGTTAAGAAACAGAAGTAAGAAATAAACACAGTGAGCAAATCAGAACAGAAAACAATGCAGACGGGGCCGACGGTTTGCAGACCAACACATATTTGCATGTCAGTGATGTGGGGTTATTTCTAAGTCACTTTGTCCTCCTTATATCCATCCGAAACTTGCTTACCCAGTTTATCTCCGACAACGATCTCCCCTGTGGGCTCAGAAGGCTCACCCACGCCAGCAGAGTTACAGCAGCGCACACGGAAGTTGTAAGATTTACCCTCTGCCAAATCAAACAGGGCAAAGCGGGGGGACTTGACAGGCATACCAGTGTTCACTCTCTGCCAGGTTTCTGTTCCTGACATACACTACAGGGGTCGAGAAACAGTCAAACGTAAGTGGGGACATTAAGTAAGCGCTGCAACACACAAACAGTTTTTCACACTTTCCTTTACCTTCTCGATGAAATACATGACCCCCTCATGACCCCTTTGGACTGGGGGCTTCCATGCCAGTACCACGTAGCTCTTGGTTGCCTCAGTAACCACAACATCAGCTGGTTCTCCAGGGACCACGCCCACTGAAGAGACAGGAGGAAGTTTGCTTTATTTGGATGACAGCATTAACAAGATGAATACTGAGGTCAGATGTACCATTCAAGCTGTGAAGTCAGTATCAAATAAATGAAAGAAGCAGCCGGTCAAATTAAAAAATGCATCCTGTCTTGTAATCACAGTCTCATTCCTTTTTGTAGTTTTGCTTTTACTACTATTTACATCAGGCGTGTCAAATTCATTTTAGTTCAGTTCCACATACAGCCTAATATGCTATAAAGTGGGCCGGACCAGAAAAAATAATATAAATAATACGATGATAACTTTTGAGTGAAAAAAATTAAAATTCCATTAAAAAATCCATTATATAAATTGTACTCAAACATAACATGAACAAATAAGAACCTGAAAATTCTTAATAAAATAAGGTCAATGTTAATAATATTATGCCTCAGTTTATCATTTATACATGTGAACACAGCTTAGAGATCACAGTGGATCTACAAATACACTAAACACTAAATAACAGGCAGAATATTATTAAAATTCCACATATGTCTCATAAGAAATTTCAGTTTATTCACTTTTTTTTTTTTTTTTAAATAAAAGGCTTCTCTGTAAATGTAAACATTTTTGTGTAATTTTACTTTTTTTTTTTTTTTACACTAAAACAAAGAGAAACATGAGCAGTTTTCATTATTTATAGGTTATTATGACAGTATTTTACTGGTCTGATCCACTTTAGATTTGCACATCTTCAGTAATGTCTTTATTATTATTTCTGCAGCCCTATATATATATATATATGATACATACTGCACTTCCACAGATCAAAAAGTAGTCTTTTGGTTAACCCTTGGGCATTTAAAGCGGTATTTATTCATATGCGGTGTCCCTGTTGAATAAATAAACCAAAATAAATACATAAAATCCTATCATACATAATGATGAAGCAGGAGGTTGTCATACCAGTGGGATCCTCCTCTGTGAATTTGATCATTCCGGTCCAAGGAGCCGAGGGTCCAGCTGAGAATAAAACGCGCAAGTAAGTACATTAAAAACCCTTTGGTGTGTTTCTGAGGTGTGTCAGAGGCGCTCTGATGTGTCCTTCACCTCTAAGTCGGGCCCTGTCGGAGGGATCCATGGCGACCACCGCCTCAGAGACACGGGATGGACGGCTCACTCCTGCCTTGTTCAAGGCCCTCACTCTAAAAATGTAAGAGCGGCCCTCCACCAGCCCTGTGACAGGGAAGCGGGCATATTTGACTGGGGTGTCATTACACTGAGCCCAGTGGTGGGTGCCCACCTCACACCTGCCAACAGAAGCACACAACAATTAACTCTGTCATACTTAGAGGAACAAACTGCTATTTATATTTGGTAAAGAAATTATTGAAACCATGTGTTCACACTGTGTGACAGTATTAATTAACAGTATTATTAATAGTAAAAATTGAGTCATGTATCTGCTTTGAAAGTTATTTTCTTCTTTTGGTGCCGTGAGGAATTTTACTGTATGTAATAAACAGTATACAAGTTTGAGCTGATTTATACATTCTTGGTAAACAATTATATTTTAGACTTTGTTAGATTTTTGTTTACATTGAACATTTACTGAAATAAGTCATGTGAGAAGTTTAGAAGAACAATGACTGTTTGGTGGAGCTGTAAAGAACTAAATTACATCTAAAATGTGAGCCTGATTCGACTGTAAGATGTCAGAAAAAAGGTTGGAAACTGCTGGTTCAATCTTAAATAATACCTTGCACTTTACTCCAGTACTTCTAATTACTTTTTAACGGTGCAAAGAGTGAGCTGACCGACCTATCGATATAGTATCCCAGGATGGAGCTGCTGCCCTCCACCGCCGGCTGCTTCCAGGTCACCACCACATAGTCCTTATTGGCATCATGACAGCGCACATCCAAGGGGGCCACAGGAACCCCCTCCACCTCCACATCAGCATCTGATATTTCAACATGAACTCACATGAACACCAGGACACACACACATTTGTGAGTAATGCTGTTTCTAAATCAGGCTGTTCTCCATTACATAGCCGGTTTCTATTTTCTGACCTACTTTACGGTACAGTATTCATGGCAGCACAGCGGTCGTCTATGATAGATTACTTTATATCTTCGCTAAGATTAAGGAGTGTTGTGGGAATGAGGAGCTCTCCTTAGGCTTACTCCTGATGTTTTTGAGTTCAAACAGAGCACAGTAGCTGCCATGGTATTTCTGACATGGCGACAGATATAGAAGTGACATTCCTCAGATGAAACCAAACACCCTGAGAGTGGGAGCTTTATGTCACTTAAAGACGCCACAGATTGGATTAGCTCTCTCCTGGTCTCTGTGATGTTCTGCTATATGTTGCTTTACTCTACAATAGTTGTGCTCTATATATTATAAAACATATAGGACCATACCTCTCACAAACACATAAGCAGAGTAGGTGTCGAAACCAGATTTGGTGTTCACGCGCAGGGTGTACATGCCCTCGTCTTCCTTGTTGAGATGGATGAGGGTGAGAGTGGCACGGTTCCCAGACCAGTGGGTGCGCACCCACTTAGAGGGCTTCAAGGCCACAGCTGATAGAGAAAGTCAGAAAACAGGTCTGAATGGATACCTGTGATGGGTTCATACTTGAACTCACAACAGGAGTGGAGCAGTTTTAACTCATAAAGACCCAGTGGTGCTTTTGTTGCAGTTCCCAAGTGAATTTTCCTTTATATTTAACCTTTCATAAGTGATTTTGTCACCATTTGTTTAAATATCATCCTCATTATTTTGAGTTTTTTCAGTGTAAATCGTGTATTTTCTTATATCTAATTCACTGATCATGTGGGTGTTAATAAAAGCTAAAAATAATTTCAAAGATTATTATATCAAAAATGAATAATAATAACTTCATTTATATCGCGCCTTTAAAAACTGGGTTTACAAAGTGCTTTACATACAAGTAAAAAGGCACAGCAAGATGCAAAGTGTAAACAAAGATAAAAAAAACAACACAATCAAGGGAATACTTAAAACATCTTGTATAAATCAATAGTTCAAACAGGCTTACAAAAAAAGTGACTTTTTTTGTCAAATATATCATTAACTGAACATATGCAAGCGTTTCCATCCACTGTCAATTATCAAACTCCATGGGTTTTACTGTTGTAGAAGATGACGGTGTTTCCATGGTAACTATGGAGCCTCTGAACATGTAAATGGGTCATATCTGATGACCATGAAAAGATGACGAACTGCATTTTACACCAAGTATTAATAGGATTGGTGGATCAACAGGTATTAAACATTTTAGATCAACAGATGGCTTTGGTTGCCAGTAGCGTGTTTGGGTCTTTATGTGTTAAAGATAACCCTTCACTTGCATGTTGAGTTGGTACTTACAGTCTCTGTACCACATGATTTCAGGCTGGTACTTCTTCACAGTGGGGTAAACGATGACAGTGCAGCCCAGGCTCAGTGTCTCGCCCTCGCGGCCAAAGGCCACCTCAAATTTGTCAATGATGGTCGTCTCAAAGGTAACACCATGTTCAGCGCAGAAACCATCTGCAGATATCAGAAGTGAATTCAGGCTTTAATTTATTCCCATTTGGTCATGTATACTATATACAGTGCTGACTGCTGTGTCCTGATGCCGCTGTAAAGGGCTGAAATATTAAATCAATGGGAAACAACACAATGAAGGGCAAGTTAAAAAGAGCAGAGTGATGAATCCCTGTAGGTTTGTCATTGTGAGCAGCAATCTTTATTCAAGGTCTATTCCAGAAACGTGTTATGGTTTTAAAGTTGCTCTGAGATTCAATCCATATCAACTCACCTACAAGTCAAAACGTTTTACATTCATATTGAAAAAAAAATCATATAAGACTACATATTAAGAGTATAGGACTTTGCCAAATCTATATGTTCGACTGCATGTACTCCGATGTCTGGCCCATTCTTCATGAGTTTATGTTTGGTTTGCCTGTGTTTTAGTGGTGCAGAGTGAAATTTATGCTGAATATCCAAGAAAACATTATTCTTTCTTATCTATAGTATTAATAGAATTAATATTAATACAGTTCTATTATAACTCAAAGGTACTACAAGGTATTTAATTAAAAAAAAAAAAAAAAAAAATCACAGACCTTGAAGAACAAAGCTTCAGAGCTATAAAACCCACATTTTGACTGAATTATTTCCGAATTAAGTCGAAACATTTCCTGGAAACGGAACCATTCATTCAAGATATCGCACTTAAAAAAAAAAAAAAAAAAAAAAAGAAACATCTGCCTAAAAATCATTCAATCGACTCACGTGGTTTGGGATCAAGAGGACCTGCTTCTTCACCTTCCTGGAACCCTGATGAGAAATAGATACAGTCATGTTGAATTTACTCAGACAACACTGTAAAAACTTTAACCAAATGTGAGATGGGTTTCGACTGAGAAAAAAGGAGCCGTTGGGAGAGAACAGAGGCACCTACTTTTAACAACAATGGTTGCCACAGAGGAAGATTCCCCTTTCACGTTGAGTGCAGAGGCGTAATACTGAGCAGTGTCGAAAAAGTCGCAGCTGGAAATAAAACATACACACATGATTTATTCCTTGCATCTCAACTGCATTGGGCACTTCGCGGAGTAATTTTAACAGCAAATACTGAAGCTGAGATCATGTGTATTTTGGGAAAGGTCATGCAGTGGGAGCTTAATGATTACCTACTTCTTGATCTCCAGGGAGTGCATGTTGTAGTTGCTCTCTGTTGTGTATTTCTCTGGGTGGGCCTTGGGGTCAATGAGCACGTTGTTTTTGTACCTTGAGGACGGCACAAGGACATCTGGTTTATTTTTTGTCCTCAGAGTTTGTAATTGCAGAGTGCACTCGTGCCGGAGAACTTGTGTTGGCTGATAATGAGATGTTTGGACTTTTCTTTGAAACGCAGCCGAACTAAATGCTCTCATCAGCCCCGTTTTTACTGTTTTGTGACTCAAAGTAGATGAGAAGCAGTGGATTGAAACATCTCTTACCAAGCGATCCTGGGTTTGGGCCACCCGGCCACGGTGCAGTGCAGTGTGACGTTCTTGCCCTCCCACACAGTCTGTCCACGGGGCTTGACGATGAACTCTGGAGGGTGTGTCAGGCTGTCTGGG
Organism: Ostorhinchus rueppellii; assembly: GCA_030068375.1. Lineage (NCBI taxonomy): Eukaryota > Metazoa > Chordata > Actinopteri > Kurtiformes > Apogonidae > Ostorhinchus > Ostorhinchus rueppellii. The sequence goes on along the minus strand of JAQQZY010000010.1, from coordinate 23,754,819 downwards.
TTCATTTTCTTCCTAAATTCAGACCACTCCTCCATCTACCGCATGAAAGCAGAGGGAAAATTCTGACATTTACACATGGGTGCTTGTATGTTTTTATGTGAGCTGTTAAAATTTTACGAAACGAGCATGAATCTCCAGTGAAGCGCTTTACCGTTCTGCCCATTTGCAGGCGTTCGGCCGATTCCCTCACATGCTTTGACCTGGTTTTCTTCTCCACTTTCACGTGCATAGCCTCCTTCGCCTCCCTGACAAACAGGTTTCTCATGGCCACGTAGTGAATACCCTCCTCGATCGTCTCCTCATCCTGAGCCTCCAGCAGACCCCGAACTGTTTCATGACTAAAAAACAAGTGTGAGAACCATTTAAACCAGGGATCTGCACCTTTTACAATCTGAACAGCCATGTTTGATCCAAAAGAGAAGGACTAAAATCCGTCTGAAGCTGTGGAAAAATACTTATCTGATAACACGTTTTAATATAAGGTGGTTTGTCTGTCATACTGTAGGCTATTTATGATTATCTTTGCATTTCTATTCCAATAATGCAATGTTGGTGCATAAAAAGGTAATTACTGCTAACGAAAACAAACAAAGAGATGAAAACTCGAAATGAAAAAACATTTTCATTAACTCAAATAAATAAAAACTATAATTAAAAGAAAAAAACAATAACTGAAACTCTATTGTGTGCTTACAAAACTAACTAACATGTATAAAAATTATGGATGAAACCCCCTTGGTTTTCATCTTTGTCAATATCGGGTTGATATGAAATCAATTTATTTTGCTTGAGCAATTTCAGCTGGTGCCACCATACAGCACTTCTCATCATTTGTGGTTTAGAGTCAGCTTCTCATCCCCACGCTACCTGGCAACATGGATACTAAAGTTGGGAAAAAGCAGCAGAGTCCTGTATGGGATTTCCTTAAATATGACGGTGAAGAAGACAAAAGGATACAAAAAAAACTAAGCATTTAGAAAAAAAAACCCAAGTAATTAAAAAAAATAGCAACCCTGCTCTGAAAACTAATTAAACCTAACTAAAATAGAAGAAAAAAAGTCAAATGAAAATCCAAACTTAACTGTTTCTATCATTTAATAATGAATAATTTAGGGTGATATAGGAGTCTGTGCAGGTTTATGTAGAAACAGATTAACTCTGAACAAATGCATATGGAGTTATTTCTATTCAGTTGCAGTGCATTGTACATGTAATCGTACAGGCTGCTCATGTAAGAATGACTTTGAGCCTATGACAATGAAACCAAAATGATCAAAACTAATTATTCATCCAGGTGTTTCTCTTGCATATTGCACGTTTATGTTTCATTTCTATATGTTGTTTGATGTAGCTATAGGGATCAGATCTACAGGTAAAATATCTCATTCGGCAGCTGTAACTAAATCAAACATATGCATCGTTAATACTCAGCGTCAACAGCGTTTATGTTTCCTATCATGGCATCCCACACCACATGTTTTCATGATTTGTCACTCACTTGGCTCTAAATACGGGGACGACATAGCCGATAACCTCTTTATCTGTGTCCATTGCCAGGTAGGTGCGTTTGGCTCTCTTGGGTAGCGGGCTCAGTTTAACCACCTCCTGCCCCTTCTCTGTCTTCACAGAGGTCTTCTTCAGGCTTAGAGGGAGAACACAATAATAAGTTAATACATTTCAAAACATATTACAGAGCATTTTATTGCATTAAAAACACACTACATATGACTGATAGAAACAGTTACGTAAAAAAACAAACTGTTCCAGCATTTAGGCTTAAGTCTGATATCAATATCAGTGATATTTAAGTCAAATCTATCATCCTGCTACTGTAAATACTCAATAAAAAATGAAATCTGTATCAATGCATAACTGCAAATCCCTATAAATACACATATTACTGAAATACTGACGATATTTGAAGATATCTGAAAAATAAAAACTTCACAAAGTCAGTCACCTGCAAACATAAACTTCTATCAGTTTTCTGCTTCTGTCGAGTCTAGAAAGTGTGAAGAGGCACATGATGTTTGTTTTCTTCATTTTAAGTAGAATTATTGAGATTTACATAGATGAGGCATTCTTTTTTTGGCTTCCACCCTCTCAGAACCTGCGCAGTATTGACAACTTCTCAAATGTTAAAGTCTTTTTATAATTAAAAAAGAAACTTATTGGAAGGAAAAGAAGAACCGCATAGAAGAGAGAGGATGAAAAACCAATACAGCTGCCTGGTTTGATTAAAAAAAAATGCATGTTTTTCTGGTTTAGATCTTTTCACAGTGATTATTCAAAAACTAAGTAAAGACCTAAATGAAATACACTTTTATAGAAGCAGGTTTTGATGCATTGATTCAATAAAACGCCTACAGCAGGGCTAAGCAGTTCAGTCTTCCGGTTGGTTTGAAATGAACTGAGCACATTTGGTGATTATCAACTTTATCTTCTCTGTTTCTGATTTAATTGTATCAACAAGTAAAAGCTCAGGTTCCGATTAAAACTCGCAACAAAAATAGTCAACGCGCCTCAGCGTTTCTGAAACTTTAAAGAAATGTGCCAGTTATATAAATGCACAGTGAGCATCTGCTTTAGTCCAGTTACTCAGAAAGGGAAGGTGTATTTTGGTCCATCTTCTAAGATTCTGACCCACATCACACTTTGCATCAGCCTCCCTGTGGTGAGCTTAGTTTATAAACAGAGCCGGAACCGCTGGATATGAAGCCGGGAGGAAAAGGTCGATGTTAAAGTCCCGCTTTCACTCATAATCTCTGTTTCAGTCTGCCCTAGTCTACCCATGTGGCCTAGAAGAGGAGCGGCATTACGCGGCTTTGATAGAGTCTGTTCCATACTGGTGAGGTGGGATTGAGTTGGAGGAAGGGGCTGAATGCACAGCGGAGACAGACAGATGGAGTCTCAACAATGATTTCTGCAGAGTGAAGAAGTTACTGCTGACTCACCAGGTGTGTTGAAAGGAAGCCTTGGTTCAGTTTGCAAAAAAGTCAAAGGTATAGAAACTTTTACTGTGGATAAATGCCTTTTTTTCCCCACAAAGTTTTGGGAAAGCTGGCTGCATGCGTCAGTCACTCCTCAGATTTAATAGTAAAAGCTAAATGTGTGCAATCATCAAATTCTATGAGGAAAAAAAAAAAAACACAAGGATTTACCACAAACTGCACTACTTGCAAATATCCTGATCGATGTTCTTCAGAACAAAATATGGACCTTGACACAAGATCAATTATTTCAGACAGTGTACAACTGATTACAATTCCATGACCTCCATCCAGTTGGCTTAGCAGCACCGTCTCAGGCTCTGTCTACAGAAATAGCACGGCTGCCCATAAATATAACTGGCAGCTAGTCACTACAGATGAAATTCCTCCCCTGCCCCCCGTTTAGAAAGCTATCCTAGATTCCAGCATGTACGCCGGGCCCTGCAGCCTGAAGGACAAAGGAACCGAGACCACTTTAAACACTGACAAGTGTTAATGACACAATGTGACATACAAACAAAGACACAGTACTGAACAGTGCAACGACTGACTTTAAGCTTATTTAGACCTGACATACATATAGAAACCCCTCAGAATGGACAATGCTGGTATAGGTCAGTGTTTAGATTTGACTCCACTGCTGTGTTGGGTTTGTCCTAACATAACAGCTGTACGTTTATGAAAATACTAAAATGATGCCAGCAGAAAGACAACACCTGACATCACTCTATAGCAGGACAAAATACAACATCCACACAGTGAATATTTGAAAGTCCTCCTGTTGCACTGGCTCAGCATAACTCCCAAGTCTAATGAAGTTCTCGGCCACATCAGGAGACTTTGAGTATATTTTCAAATATCATGTATTTTGGACCCTGCGTCTGCTTCACTCTTACCGATGGCTGCTGGTCTTGTAAGTGGCGAACGCCTGCGTGCTAACAGACGACTTGGAGCTCAGGTAACAGCTGCTCTCAAAGTGACATTGCTGCTGCTGCTGATGCTCCTCATGCTGATGCTGATGGTGCTGCAGCTGCAGCTTCTGCTTCTGCGACACTTGTAATGCTCCTGACATCCTGCAGGCCCACTCCGCCAACTTATAATGACAGCCTGTCCTTTACTTTAACAGCTCTGTAAATCAATCTCATTGTTATAATTTTGGACAATTTTATGAACTGAGGAGTTAGTTTAAGCGGGAGCTGGGTTATTAGCTTTTAGGATGGATGGTTTTTGAACCCAGTTAAGATGGAATTAGACGTTGTTAAGTTCTACGTGTGTCTACTGTGTTAAATGAAGACGCAGCAGGTATTAAAATGTGGCAGCATCACATTGTCAACAATCACCTCCACTGGTCGATGAGTCAAAGGTTTTTGTTTGAAACGGCTCAACAGAGGTTATTGTGCTTTAACAATGAGACTCATTATCCACTGAAAAAAGCTTGTTGAGTTTGGGAATTCAGAAATGTTCAATTCACTGTTTGTTCTGTAAAATGAACTGAGGAATGAGATCCATTAACTGGATTAAAGCTGAGCAACAGGACCCTAATAGTAAATCTGGATTTTTCAGTTATTTAGATGACTTACAATTTCAATCAATCGTTTCTGGCGATAAGAACTTAAGACAAGATACAATTAAAAATACTCTTTCTGTACTAAACCTATATTCCATATAATTGCTAAAGAAACACATTCACAGCTACAAGAAGGAAACAGAGTTTTTTAGTGTTGTTTCTTACAATAAAGGTCTGTAGAGGAGTCATTTATTTGTGATATGAGGATTTTTTTTTCTTTTTTTGATTTTTAAAGAGCAAAACCTTGATTAACCAAATTAATTAGATATAATGTCCAACCTTATACTGTATACCATAGAACAGGGGTGTCAAACTCATTTTCACCAGGGGCCACATCAGCATAATGGTTGCCTTCAAAGGGCCAGATGTAACTGTAA
>JAQQZY010000010.1:23739659-23749785 GCA_030068375.1 Ostorhinchus rueppellii | reverse complement strand
AAAAGAAGTTATGGCATTAACTTTGTTCTAAGTCACTGCAGTCTATTGATGCCATCACTTCATGGTTAACAGAATTGCCATGCATTATGGGAATTGTAGTTTATTGTCAATGCACGCTTTTAACTTATTTATTATAAGACAATCAGACCTTTTCAGCTCTCGGGGGCCACATAAAATGATGTGGCGGGCCGGATTTGGCCCCCGGGCCTTGAGTTTGACACACGTGCCATAGAACATATATTTAAAATGCTGAAATAAGTAAATGTTTTTTTTTTTCTTTTAATTGGCTGATTAGAAAGTATACTACTGATTTATTTTCTGTGAACCCAATCATTGTGGTGAACCAACCACTTCAGATTATTTTACTGCCCAGTGAGACAAAATACAAGTAGCTCCCACTGGAAATAGGGCCATTATGTAACCACATGACAATATGCTGAACCATAACTTATTTCCAGTGTTTGACTGAAGTTATCTGTTATGGCTTCAGCTCTGGAGGAACAGCTACCACAGGCTGTGTCTTCATTAGTCAGGAGCTTTGAACTGTCAACTGGACTAGAAAGGGCATGGAGTGGATGAAATGAACTGATCTCTCTGTCAGGAAACAAATCTGAACGATAAAACTATATTGCTCTGATGTATAACAAAAAAAAGTTTGAGAGAAGCTGGCTGTTCTTCATTGAGGATCATAATTCAGTCTAATGACACATGCAGTCTCATGTACAAGGACACAGCAGGCACACATTAAACACTATTAGTAACAATAAAAACATGTTCATGACAAAAACAAACTGGGATTTCAGTGGTTACATCTAAGCCTCAGGTGTTGAGGATTTTTAGTTGGATCAAATGAGAAACTAAACCAACTGTTTAGTAATGAAGTCAGATTAATGAAGGAAATATAGTCAACTCACCTCAAATAAAAATCCACCAATCCACGAATGGTTGACAATATGAGAAAAGGTGTGTTATTCCAACAAAACAAAAAAAAGTAGCTAAAGCAAGTCCAGATCCGGGCAAAGCAGCAGGGTGAGGGCAGTGGACAGGACGGCAGTCCACAGAACAAAAATAATGCTGCCACTCGGCAGAATGCACAAGACACCGTCAGGACCTTTTAAGGCTGGGGCAGCTTTAAATTTAGACCATGAGAGAAGGGCCAGGAAGCTGAGGAGCTGCTCCTCAGGCGGGCCACAGGAGGGACAGGGGCCGGGACACGACTGGAGGGATCACAGGAGTCACACAAATCAGCAGAGGACTAACACACACCTGTAGAATAGAAACAATGCACTGGCTCCTAAAGAGAATGCTTTGCAAAGTGTCAGAGGAGGATTTTAGTGACACTGGAACTACAAAACACACTAATGCAAAGTTTCCACTAAATGACTTATGGCACATAAACCCCTTTGAATGTCTTTATGTGGACACGTCTGTTTCGCAGCTTACTTACCAAGCCCAATGTTCGACAATTCAGTCTGAAAAATAATGAATTAGGCTATAATTATATTGACAGATTATCGCACACATTAGCTCCTGTAATGACACAGGAAACAGTTTATTGGTGATTGCTGCCAGCTGGTGGTGAAATGTGTTAACTACAGCATCCGTCAGTTGATGGGACGTCAACAAATGCTCAAAACTAAAGCTATATGTATCGTATCTGAAAAATATGTACTGCAACTGCTCTTAAACGATGTAATTTTAGCTTTAAAAAATATTAATAATCAGTGACATAAGCAGGTGCACGGGATGTGTCACATGGTACATTCCAGGATGTTGGGTCCTTCCATCTCTGCTCTGATTGGTCAACTGACCAAAGAGGAAATAAAACATTGATGTTATCAGCCTGTGGATGCTCTGGTAGCTGTACGTGTACAGCTATTTGGCAATAAGTCCTGTATTTTTTGAGGTAAGGTGATTTAATTTGATATTTTGGTTTAGCTTTAGACCACACTGAGTTCATAAAATTGGAGGGGAGATAGTTGCATGTTTCCCTCGGCTCCATAGCTAGCTTAATTAGTAACAGTATGTAGGTCAGTGTTGGGTTAGCTAAGTAGTTAGCTTAGGTATACATACGTTTAATTAAGATGATTTCAGTTGCAAAACTGTTATATCACATATGATGATGATAATAATAATAATAATGATGAAAAAAATCATACACCAGTTACTGTTTTCTGATTATAATCCATTGATGAATTTGTGATTTTAGCTAGCATCATTGGTGTGATGCTGCAATATCAACATGTTTAAAAACTAAACTCTTCTACAAATCACGTACTTAACTGTTGGTTTCATCTTCACTTACGTCACATATAATGTTTATTGTAGACAATTGTTTCTTGTTGACTGAAGCAACGATTGAAGTTTAGAGGAAACACATTTGAGGTATCCCTATTGAAATCACGTTTTACAATGTTCTTTCCCATAATTCATGAATCAAACCTTAGTTTTATCTCGAAATATATTGAATATAGCCGAACAATCCATGTGTATGGTGATAAATACAATAAAGACTATTCAGTAAATGAATGAAACATGAACCATGTATAATACAAAGCAGTGAATCAGCAAAAACAAGATCACCTACAGTTAAAATATCATGAGTTTGTAATTGGCCAGTATATTGTTGTATAGATCTTGCATTACATGTATCATGTTGTTTTTATGTTGCTCTAATTTGACAGCCTTCATATTGTCTATTTTACAGGAGGGGGACATACCATCTGCCAAAATGTCCAGCAAAAGAGCCAAGGGGAAGAACACCAAGAAGCGTCCTCAGCGGGCAACCTCCAATGTGTTTGCTATGTTTGATCAGTCTCAGATCCAGGAGTTCAAGGAGGCCTTCAACATGATCGACCAAAATAGGGATGGATTTATTGACAAAGAAGATCTTCATGACATGCTAGCCTCATTAGGTAGACTCAGTATAATTGAAGAGTTGAAGAATAAAGCCTTTTCACATGTTAAAGGAAAACTCCTTTCCCATTCTTGTGTCTCGTGAAACCCATATGCAAAGTGGGTGAGAGTCAGTTCAGTCAATGCCCATCACTTGTCATTTTCTCCTTCCAGGTAAGAATCCCACAGATGACTACCTGGAAATCATGATGAACGAAGCCCCGGGACCAATCAATTTTACTATGTTCCTGACAATGTTTGGAGAGAAGCTGAACGGCACAGATCCTGAGGATGTGATCCGGAACGCTTTTGCCTGTTTTGATGAAGAGGGAACTGGTGAGTTCAAATGTTAAAGTGAGAGCAATGCGGTGTTGGGAAAGGTAAACGGTGTGCCTAAGCCAAGGAGCAGGTGCAGGTCAAAAACTTAGATGCTGATCAACTCTCGCATATTTATGCTGTCAGGTAAACCTTGATAAACACTTATTCAGAGTCTGTGTAGAGTGCAACTGTTCCTCAAGGTTTGGATGTTAAATATATTAATGTTGTTAAATGTGAAACATGCCCCCAAAATTACAAGACCATAGGATGTAAAATGTGTATGAGTTACAAATGTTGTAAAAGAACAGCACATCCTCACTTGTAAGAATTTGGAAACAAAAGCTTCTTGTAAAGTTACTGAGTGTCCACAATATTAAGTTTTAATCAAACGGATATCAATGCAGATGTACAATAGCTTTAATTCTCTATACTTGTTGGTGTCCTAAGTTTGTTTTCTCTTTGTTTTTGCTTGCTTTTGTAATTTTTTTTTTTTTTTTTTTTTTTTTTAGAACATTTGTATGTCCTTGTATGTGATTATTTTGGAAGCTGTAGTGCTGGGATCTTGGTGATTCTTGACAATATTTGTGTATCTTTAAGCCAACAGTATCTAGTGTTGTAGATGAAGAAGAGCAAAGTGGATGCACTGACCAACACTGGAATGAACAAGGATCTTTTTTTTTGGGGGGGGGGGATCTGACAGTCCATAGAGAAAAATGACAGAGAAAAATGTCTCCTACGCAGGTATTATACAGGAGGAGTACCTGCGGGAGCTGCTTACTACGATGGGAGACAGGTTTACAGACGAAGAAGTGGACGAGCTTTTCCGTGAGGCTCCTATTGACAAGAAAGGCAACTTCAACTATGTAGCATTCACACGTATTCTGAAACATGGTGCGAAGGACAAAGATGACTAGCACATCATTAAACAAAGCTTAATGTTCACATCATGACTATCTTTAATGGGTCTTTCACTTAAGTTAGAACAACTCTATCCTGTTATTTGTGACCGTACATGATTCTGGTATACCTCACTGACAGTCATTTGTATAAGCTAACTGTTGGACCCTTTTTTTCCATTCTCTCAACTCTTACAAAGCTTATTTGCACATCTCTGATCACAGCACTGAGAGTCTTATTAGCTTTTAAAGATGTATAATAAAGGCTCCCAAGGATAAAACTGGAAATGAACTACAACAAGGTGTGTGTTATTGTGACTAGTTTGGTGCTACAAAATGTGTATTTTGTAGATAATTAAAGTGCTGACATTGAATTACCAAGACACTTTTAATTTTGCAAGATTTCTTATTTTAAAACAAACAGAAAACATGTTTGAGTCTTGGTGGTGGTTTAAAGTAGTTATAATCACCGCATCACACAATTTCAAGGATACATGATTAGATTTCTGCAGATCCTTAAAATACCTAAATCAAATCATCTAAATTTTAGGCCTTAAAAACATCTTGACTTTCAGAAGCCTTATTTCTTTGAATTGAATGCCTGTTAAAACATGTTAAACAATTTTGAGGTACACTGCAACTTATGAACTAAAATGCTCAAATGAGGAATTTATCATAAATAGTCCTCAGAGTTGCACAAGAGGGGAATAAAAAGCTCAAGTAAAGGCCTTCCATCAACCAAGAGTGTCGCTACATCTGGAGCATTATCAAGTTGAGATAGGTCTCGAATTGCATTCACAATAGTCTTGATCAGGTCTTAAATGTAACTTGCAGGAACCTTAGGTATAAGACAGTTACTGCATTTGACAAAAGTTACTGGTCTACTGCTGACTTCTGATATAAACCAACACTGTATGGCCAAAAGTAAGAGGACAGTCTAATCCTGATTTGGAAGTCAAAAGGATATGTCTTCATCTTTTGAGATATATGGGTGATAATTATATTTTATTTTTCAGTTGGATAACATTTGGTATGATGGTTTACAGCGTTTGTTTTGGGTGTTTTAAAGGGATCAACACACTTTTAAACACACACACTTAAAAACACCATTGCTCTTTCCACATGGTGTTTGTAGTTACAATATCTCAGTAAGAACCTCATGACTGTTTTTCACCCTGAGAATACATCCCAGATATGCTAGAGTTGGTGCACAAATACCCACTTTCCACCAAAGTGAACCTAATACTAGTTCTAGGCTAGTTATGCTGGTTAGTATCAGTTCAGAGTTGGTTTAACTTGTGTTAAACTTAAAACTGTTTTGCCATAAAATTAAGTGACATCATTACATCATTCTGCATGTCTCTACTTTCCCAGGCTAACTAGCACCAAGTTAAACCCCATATCATTGACATGAACGACATTATCTCTCTGTCAAATGTTTGCAAGTTAAAATGGTCATCCAAACATTTCTAAAATAAGGAAGACTAAACACTAACACTTGAGTTGTGCCACTCTGGAACCAGTTTTCCTGACTGAGAGCCATTTCTTTGGCTGTTGAAATGTATAAAACAGGTTCAAGATTAGGCACCATCTCCCTCAAACATCTTTGGTGGAAAAGGGGTAACAGTTACCCAACATCCTCTGTTCACAGTAATGAGGGTTTTCTTACATCACACACATCAACAATAAATAAACACATGATGTGCTCCACACCTGAAGCTTTTCTGTACACTTTGAAGCTGCTCACAGAGCATTGTTTAACACATCAAAGGGAAGGCTGTTAATCTATTCTGCCAGGGCCAAGTTTTTGGACTGGATCTTTGATAGGTGGTCTGATATGCAAGCCTCGATCCTATCACACTGGGCCAGGAAATCCTAAGGACACATAAATAACATGTGTAAATCCATTATTCAATTATGTGATAAAAATATGTGATAGTATTTTCAGTTTCTGTTACCTGCACTGTTTTTACCAGCCCCTTTTTCTTCATTTTGCAGTCACTAAAATTCTCCGGGACACTCTATTAAAAGAGAAGCCACTTCATTATTTACTGTACCATATGTGTTATATGAAGTAACATGTAAATAAAATCAGAAACAAATCACCATCGCATCTATCTGCTCCAGGATCTTCATGAATTGTTCAGCTGCTACTTTGACCCTGTGGTCCAGTTTACCAAGTGCCTCTGCTTGGAGATCTTTGGCCAGAAACCCCTGTGAAACAAATATTAAGAGAATGTTTTAATCAAAATATGAAAGAAACAGAACAAAGCAATGCATGTTTGTTTCGAATGCTTACATTCTTGAGCCCAGTCAATTCCCCGTCAACTTTTTCTAGCTTTTTTGCAGTTTGTTCAACAGATTTCTCAATGTCTTTCAGCTTCTTCAGTTCAGCTTCTTCTTCCGGACTGTTCTGTTTACAGGTTATGGTCAGTATATGAATCAATATCCATTATGTGAATGACAGAACATGTGTAAAAGCCTTACCCGCTTTCCAATCATCATCAGTTTGCAGCCTTCTTTAACTCCATAACTAGAGAGACTCTCATCCATGTCCTTCAGCGATTTCCCTGGAGTGCCAGAGTGAAAAACTCAAGGTCATAACTGTGTGCATGGTCCTCTATCCAATCTCATTTGAATATCAAAGAAGAGGTAGTCTTACCTTTGAAGATCAGTTTCTGTGAAGCTGTTGGCACTCCTGTAACTTGGGTGAGAGCATCAGACAGGTCTTTGACAATGGGACCCTTGTCTCCATCCTGACTGGTTAATGTGATGCTGTGCTTAGCAGATCCTGAAGTGGAAGGACAAATGAGAACAGACACTGTGAAAATATCAACAGAAGCACGTCTATGTGTGGAAACCAGCCATTGAACATTTGCAGGTTAAGTCTTGGTTAGTACCAGAATGGATGGTGACTTCAAAAGGCTGTATTTGTTGGATGTCATTGGCTTAGTTCTCAATGTAGTACTGCTGATAGTAACAATGAATAAACACTACAACTTTTTACCTAGTCTGTCGAAAAAATGTTCACATTGACTTCGACCCCATTGATCGTAGGAAACACTGCACTGATTACATTAACTTGTTACAATTTATATAAAATGACAATAGAACTACATACGTAGCTTACCCATAACAAATTACTGTACAGAGTAAAATCATTGGTAAAGTCTGTCCAATACCAAAAGCATGCCAAACGTGTCCTAGCAGCTTCAGCTAACGAAACCATTATTACTTTGTTCTGTTTATTCCACTGCATCTTATCTTTGTTGTTTAACCTGTAACTGTAAAATGTTATTACCGTAAGCAACTGTCACTGTTAAGGTTTGCTCCGACATTTTGTTTTTGAGTCCTTTAATCGCGATAGATATACCAACAAGAAAATTACCAAGCTAGCAAGCGGTCAACGCGAACTACTTCCGGGTTGTACCGGAAGTACTTACTCTAGTAGTAATATTTGTAACTTGATTTTTATTAAACTTTTGTCAGTGTAGTGCATAGCATATCATGGCCACAATCAGAGGCACTACAAGTGTATTCCCGCGTCAGTAAACAAAAGTATAGTCAGTGTAAGTGTACGTGTGATGTTTTGGTTTATAGATGCTTATATTGAGAATACTTTTAATGTGAATTGATACGTTTCCTTAAAGATGAAAAGTTTGACGTTTAATATGTAGATGGTACGCCAGAGGCTCTGTGGCGCAATGGATAGCGCATTGGACTTCTAGTCAGGCACTTGAGGGGTGATTCAAAGGTTGTGGGTTCGAGTCCCACCAGAGTCGGCTTTTTGATTGGACTTCTAAGAATATCCATATGATGAAAGTGATGTGTGTTTCACTGACGGATGTAAATAACTAAACTGACATGATACATATGCACAGTGGAGAATGTTTTTACTGTATGGCATTAGTTGCAACAGTTACCAGACCTCCAACCATTCCAGTAAACATTTCTGAAGAAGTTAGAAAACATCCCAAGAAATGTTTAATGTGTTCCTGTAAATGCATTTCAAGCTGAACTAAATCAAGACGGAGTAAAGAAAAAGGTCTGTGCTGCAGTGTATGAAGGCGTGCAAGAGGGACGCTGAGCAGAACTGAAGAGCAAGCTGTGATTACAGAGCGAGAAGTAAGAAAGGCAAAGGGACAACAGACTCTGGACAAAGGATGAGACAAACTAAAGGGGGGGTTCAATGGAAACAAAAACGATCGGCCGTGGAGCTGAGGCTCCAGCACACTATAGGTACTGAAAAAAAACCCACGAGAGGACATGTTCTCAGGTCACAGGAGGCACAGAGAGGCTGAGCTTTGTTGTTGATCTGCAGTGGAGGATAAAGCTGAAGGACACAACAGTAAAAACAAAAACCTGCACAACAAACAAATAACTGACAGAGAATCCGTCAAAGCCCCAACTCTCTTTTCTCCTCAAGGTATGTGTTGTGTTTCTCATCACTTTTTCACACTTCATTCTTTCAGCTGTTGGAATAATGCTACTAGTGTGTACACCGTCTTCTCCACAGTCCAAATCAACAACTTGACTTAATTCACCTTGTTTATGTTTGGCTTGTGTCAGTAAAATCAGTATTTCTGATGTTATGTGTTTTTTCTTGGCTAATCTCAAATCTCTTCTGGTCAAATAAAGGTTAAATAAAAATAGTGTGTACATTGTTCATATTCTTAAACTATTATTGTCTGTTTAAGGTTTTTGCAGATGAATATTGTTCATTTACCTCCATAGGAGCCTTAATTAATTCATCTAACTCTTTTCTCTGTAAAGGTTTAAAACACACACAAATTATAGTTGTAATGGATGTGATAATGTCATAATCCATGTAAATACTCCACCATTTTAGATGTAAACCAATAACTCATAACACAATTTTTAATCTTAATCTGGCAGATTTTTACAAATGTTTTTATAATTGTTGGTTTTAGATGGAATGTGTTGCTTTAACATTTATATTGCTTGTTGTGAAATACACTTTAAAGGTTGCACTTTCAATTTCGTTGTTCTGCGTTGGACAATGACATTAAAGACATTCCATTCCATTCCATAATAGCTCATGGGAACCTCTAATACACTACTAAAGATAAAAACAAAACAACCAATAAGATTATACACCAATGATTCACTTCAAAGGTAAATTAAAAACACACTTTATTATGCATGTTTCTGCCGCCAGGCTGACTTAAGAACACAAACATAAGGACTAAACAACACATAACACAAAATTGAAAATAAATTAATCCTATGAAATACCTCAACAACACTGCCAAGTGTAAGGGGGGGACACAGGGAGAAAGAATATTTAAAAAAAGGTTCAGTATGTTACAAGGCCACATGCTAGCATAGTAGTGGTAACAGTACGCGACCCAACACCTGGACGGCATCAAAAAACTGTGTTTTCAGGTCAAATGGTTTTGCATGTATAAATGTTACTCTACATGTAAAAGTGTTTTCAGTTGAAGTGCAGTTGTTTTATTTGTCTGACGTTTATGTAGCAGGGATCTGTGGGAGGCCAAACTCGTCCACCAGAACACCATCCTGAGAGGAAAAGAGGAAAAAAAAAACACTTCAGTGAATGTACACATCGAGACTCTCAACAGAAACATGATGCTGTTAGTTCCGGTTTGAATCTACACTGAATTACATGAGAGTGTTCATCCATCAGTCAATGCATTTTACAAATAAAAAAAAATAAAGAAGTGGGGCAATGGTGGGTCTGATTGCTTAAATGAAACTGTTTTTCCCTCTACTCCACTGAACGCTGTGCAGACTCTTACCCATCGATTCATTCTTTTTATTCAAATTTTGAAAATTCTTTATAATCACAAACAGGTAAAAGAAATTCAATAACACATAGACGAAATTCTAAAATCTACGTCCTATAGCTGACTCTGTACACCACCACAGTGGATTTGAAATTATTCATTTTCTATACCTGCTTTATCCTCACTAGGGTCACATGGAGCCTATCCCAGCTACTTAAGGGCAAAGGTGGGGTACACCCTGGACAAGTC
>JAQQZY010000010.1:23594931-23611763 GCA_030068375.1 Ostorhinchus rueppellii | reverse complement strand
TCCCATACATTCCAAGCAGATGTAAATATGCGGTTTGTTTACATATCATGCACATTTTCAGAAAGGGCTCACTGCGGCGAATGTGACTATGAGTGAGACAGGTGACAGTCGTCAATGGCAACCGCGTCACTGGCATTTTCGTCCCCATGAAAAACATAATTTTCAGGCCCTAATTCTGTGGCGAAATGTAGTTATTTCACATTTTGATGTGAGACTGGGTTGGCACTTAGCACTTCATATACTTCATATATAGTATGTTACTATTACAAGATGGCGTGTCTCCTCTTTTTCAGGTTGATGGACTTGCTGCACTTATCTTGTGCTCCGGAGTCATTGTGGCTGCAGGCAATGAGCCTTTCCGATTAGGGAACTACAGTTTTCACCAGACCAGCCAGATGTTCATGGAAGCTGTGGAATCGTCTATGCTGCATCCTCCAGCTTGTAAGTGTTCATCAGTACCATGGATGAACTGTACACTTGGCGTCATGCACATGTTGAAGCACAACTGCAATCCTGCAGTTTAAGTACTCTGTATGATATAAAAGGTCAGTTACAGTGTTGGGAAATAATTACATGCAGCAGAGTTTTTTAAAAATCACAAAAAAATCTAATCAGAAAGAAGCAACAGGCCTGTGTACTTCTAATTACTAATATGGATGTCAGTGATTATAAAAGAGTTGCATCTAAATATAACAGTTTCAGGAAAATCAAACATTAATTATGGAGTAAGATCACGTGTTAGTGCTGGAAATTCAACAATATCTTGCTCCTGAAATCTGATTTTGGGACTTTTCTTCAACTTAATTGGCCAAATTTATAGCATTTTTTCAAAAGTAATCACACTTCATTCATTTTAATATCATAAGTACAAAAAGGATAGAACATTTGTTTATGTTTCTGTAAGGTGAATAATAATCTGTAACCTACTACTTTACAAATGTAACCTTTACAACAATGAAAATAAAGACTTGTGATGAGACACGTTGAGAACTGGTTGAGAATCTGTCAGCTTAGAGCATTGCATTCACATTTAAATAAAGCAGCGAAGATAGCGGTATGGAGGTAATTACGAGACCAGCATTTCTGAATATGAAGAAACTTCAAATTCTAAAACCAGCCCCTGTTAACTGAAGACAAATGGAAATATTGGCATCATTTATCTATCTCCACAAATGACTTTGTCTGACAGGGGATTTAAAGTAGATAACAGGTATTTCAGCTTCAAACAGTCCTGGATTACATTTAGGAATCCTAGAAACCCTAATCTTAACCCTAACCCTGACTTGGGTTGGATGTAAAAAGGTTAATAACCCTTCAGTTTTTAATATTTATAATTCCTGCTTTTACAATTTCTTAATCTTTTATTCTTGTCTGTTTCTCTCCCTATCATCCACAACAACTGTTCAACCAAAGACAACAGCAAATCCCTTTCCGGTGGAAGAGGCTCAAAGAATTTTTCCCAATCATCAGAGCGTTACATAGTCAACCAAATAAATGCATCTCGAAATGGAAGCACAAACAATGACCTTCATCATAACAATGATTTATTTGAGACAGAAATTAAGCAGAGACAGATGTCTTTGGAAACATATGAAACTACTCAGGCTGATAATGACCACTGCCCCAGCATTATACCTCAGGACAATGACATTGAAAAGTCCTTCTGTGTAAACCAAGATGGCAGCATGACAGTCGAGATGAAAGTGCGTCTGACCATTAAAGAGGAGGAGATGCTTCATTGGACAACCACACTCAGCCGCACCAGCCTTAGCAAGAGGACAGTTTGTCCTTTGGTTTCTGAGTTGGGCAATCGTTCCCCTGACTCGAACAACGCAGTTGCCAAAAACTCATCTAGCATCAGTGAAGACGAGGCTAAAGAAGAGAACCATCCTACTGTAACAGAAAGAGGTGTTGGCTTTAATAATGAACAGTTATGTCAGGATTATACTTCTACACCCTTGGAAAAAACAAAATCCCGTTTCAAACGTACTCCTACACCAGGTCCTCAACATGGGAAGAAAAACTCATCTGTTGACAGTGTGAACATGGTGACAGAGTCAGTGGTTCAGGAGAGTACAATGGGACATTATTCCTACATGGCGAGGACAGCTGATGGTGGGACGGAATACTGTGTTGTCCGACACAGCAGCAGCAGCAGCAAACACCCAATGCCAAGGCCTCGGAAAACAGCATCAGCAGGAACAAACAATAAAGGCTCCGCCTTTTCAATGAAGTCGACAGGAGTAGCTGAAGTTCTTCAGATACAAAATAAAGGTACAGGAGTTCGGGAGACTGTGATGCATATTTATGAGAGTCAAGGCTGTCATGACAACTATTTTGCAAATGAGCAATACAGTGCAGACAGTGTGCCTTTGCACGACTCCTCTCCAGCATCAGGAAGCAAACCATCCACTGACTCCGGGTCACGTTTATACAGCAATGACTGTGATATAGATTCTACCTGGCAGCCGCCCATTGCTGACTCACTACAAAGACAGAAGGAGGAGATTTTTTCATTGTCTTCAGAGCCAATGTCACCTGCTCACAAGATTACAAATGACTTATCCTCTGTGGCTGTGACTGAGACCCAAGCTGAAACAACCTCTCATAGTCAGTCCCAGGGTAAGGACAAAGTTAAAGACAATTCTGTTGGTGAGAAGAAAAAGGTGATTAAACTTGCCAAGAAACAGAAAAGTTCATCTGCGACAAGTAGTTCAGAAAAGAAGCAAAAGGAAACCACTGCAAGCCCTTTAAAGAATAGCAAAAAATCATCTTCCGACAAGATCAGCAGCAAAGCTAGTGTCGGAAAAAAGAGTTTCACTTCATCTGAAAGTGCTAAAAGTGGTCAAAAGAACAAAGCGGTAGAAAAACCTCAAATGAAGAAATTTAGTAGGAATGAGAAGACACCCAGCAAAGAGAAAGCCTTATTAGCTAATATTGAAAATGTAAAAAACATGCCATCCAAAAACACAAGTAAAGCAGCTCTCAAGGAAAATGCCCACAATGTAAACATGCCTGAGACAAAGACCAGAAGACCTCAAATGAGGAAGAACATTTCAGACTTTTTACAACCCAAAAGATCACTTTTGGCGGGGAAAAAGACAGTTAGCAAACCCAAATCAATGACCGAAAACAGAGCACCATCGCCTGAAAAATCTTTAGAATTGAATGAGAGTGTTTCCATGCCTTTGCTCAATCCCTCACCGTCTGAAATCCATCAGTATGTTGAGAACTGGTTGGAGAAGGTCAGCCCTGATGCAGTGCCATACACAGAGGAGACTGTCATTTATAACTCAGAACCTGAGAAAAAGGTCGTGTTTCAGATAGGTGGTGAGTCTGACTCTGAAGAAAACAGTGAAAAACAAAGTAATCCAGAAGAATGTTGTCCATCATCTGATGGTGCTATAAAAAAATCAGGTTCTTGTCTGTCAGCACCTCTTTGCCATGAGGAGCAGGGAGAAACTGTGGTGCATAGTCAGCAGATGGCAAGAGGTTCATATGTTTCAATGCCAAGTTTTAGAGTAGAACCAGAACGTCAGGAAAACCCACTGAGGTCACATAAGTCTGCTGAGGCCATTGGTCCAGCGGGTGACAAATCATCATCATCTGCATGTAACATCTTTAGCCCCAAAGCAAAGATGAAACCTGTCCTTAAGCAAATGTGTTCATCAATGGAGTGCATCAGGAAGCCGTCCGACACAAATCTTGAAAAGTCCAACAGCCACCCTAATTTTCCAACACAAGTGGCGTCAGTGTTTGGCTCATCATACAAAGCCTTCCTGTCATTCGTGTCAGTAATGACTTTGCGAGACAGTTTAACAGATGCAACTGAAGATGGCAACTCAGAGGCCATGCTAATGTTGGAATCCCTGCAGAAAATTTCCGTTATTGAAAATGAGGAAGAGCAGAGGGCGAGTCTGACAGATTTGCAAAACAAAGCATCTCCTCAGTTCAGAGAACACTGGAAGGATTTTCAAATCCTAAGGGAACGAGCCGAAAGTGAAGCAATGTCGCCGAAGATTTCAGAAACAGAATTCGCCCTGGAGGTTACCTCTGAAGGGGGGGATGTATTTGATGAGAATCAGTTAGGCATCGATGAGCTTATGGATGAGCTAAACATACCACAAGACCTCAGAGAGGAAATTAGTTCAACAATCCAACAAGTTAAAAGTTTTTATCTGACAGAGGAGAGCACTTTAGCAAAAACTGCAAAACAATCACCAGAACTTGACAGCACATGCGATGGTGAATATGTAAATGAGATCAGGAGTGAATCAGAACAAAAAACAGAGTTAAAACAAGAAACGGTTATTGATTTTAAAGAAACTGAGCTAAGAGACGAGTCCTTAACAGATACAGAAAATGAGATAGAGGGAAAGGAAGTAGAGAACCAGGTAGATGATGGAGACAGAGAGGATGATGATATAGAAAAGATAGATGATATTGCTGAAGAAACAGGAAAAACCGAACAAGAAAGGTGTGACGAAACAGAGGAGAAAGTAAATAAGGAAGAAAACTGGGATGCAGAACAGGATGAAGCAGGGAGTGGAAATGAGGAGGAAGAAGAGTCGATCGAGAAAGTAGAAGAAGGGACAGAAGAAGAGATGACAGTGGATGAAAGTGAGCATAATTTAAAAGGTGAACTGGAAACAGAAGATCGATTAACAGATGATGAAGATCAGGAGGGAAGTGCAGATGATAGTGTTGAAGAGACAGATGACAGAGAAGCTGTTGAAGGACACACTACAGGGGAAAGTGGGGAGGAAAAAGATGATGAAGATGAAATAGAGGACAGTAATAAGGAAGGGGATGAGGAAGAGGAAAATGCAGATGTAGTCAGGGAGAGGGAGGAGGAAGAAGAAACCCAAAACATTGTTGAGGTTATTGAGGAAAAGGATGTGGACAAGGAAACAGAAGACACTATTGGGGAGAGAAGTGAGGAAGAGGAAGCTGAAAACATTATTACAGATGGGGATGATGAAGAGGGACTGGGAAACATTAATGGGGAGGTTGGGGAAGAGGGAATAGAAGACATTAATAGAGACATAAATGAGGAAGAAGAAAGCAAAAGCATTACTGGTAGTGAGGAAGAGCAGAGACGGGATTTTATTAAGGAGGGAAATGAGGAAACAGAAACAGAGGATGACATGCGGGTGAGAGATGAGGAAGAGGAGGCTGAAAATATAACTGGGGAGCGAGAACAGGAAGAGGAAACGGAGAAGGAGGAAGAAGCAGAAGTGATTGGTAAGGAAAGTGAGGAAGAGGAAGATGCGAATGAGGGGGATGAGGGAGAACATGAAGATAAAGTTGAGGATGAGGATGATGGGGAGGTAGGGGTTAAAGATATGGAAGCAAGGATGATCACTGATCAAGAAGAGAAAGACGACAAGCAAACAGAAGAGGAAGTAGAGTCTGAAGAGGGTGGAGAAAATAGAAAAGGGATGGAGACAACAGCCATGAGCGTAGAAGAAGAATCGATAGTAGAGGAAGAACAGGTAGACAATGATTTAAAAGCAGCTCAGGCTTTAGATGAAGAGGAGGAGGAGGAGATGGATGAAGCAGGAAGTGTTGAGTTTAATGGAAGGTGTGAGAATGAAGTAGACGGTCTTACAGGTGGTGAGGTCAGTAAAAACCTGCTGCTGGAGGAAGCGTCGTATTTGCATCAGCGGAGTGGTAGCTGTGATGAGGATCGAGCACATTCTGATAACGCTGAGTCACCGACCAAATATTCCTCTGAGGGTCAGAGTGCAAAAGAAAAAGACAACGGAACAGACTCTGCTCATGAGCTTGAAACAGATGAAGGAGGGGAGGGTGAAGAAGAGAGAAGCGGCAGCCTACCTGTGATACACCCTGTGGAAGTATCACAGGAACTGCTCGATTTTGTCAACTCTGCCCTCAAGTCTTCATCGCTTATATTCACGTACGACTCTCAGGGTAACGTCAGGATAGAGCCAGATCGTACCAGAACTGTACAGACAAAACAAGCTGCTGTTCGAAAAAGGAGAAAGGATAGTTCATACGGTTTTAAATGTCTTCCAAGCCCGAGCACTTCGGATTTATCTGATTACAGACCAGAATCTTCGGGAAGTGGTGGATACAAAACTCAGGACTCTTTAGAGATTGTGACAGAAAGTGGAGACGAGGCTTCAGAAAGGCCTTTTCCAGTCTGCAGGCATTCAGTACAAAAGAACAATATCCCTTACAGTAAAACCGATGTGGAGCGGGCTAGCTCCAAGCAGTCGAATGCAAGTCAGTCGAAAAGTGCAAAGAGCTTTTCAACTGGTGGCTCGGGAACCAAAGCCTCGAGGGAAGATCTGTCTTATTTCAGTGCTGCGAGCTCATTAAAGCCAGACAGTGAACCTGCTATGGAGGCTGCACAATGCATGTCTTTTCCCCCAGAAAAACATTCACCTGATGATGGGGTTTTGATTGACCAGGGTAGATGGCTGCTCAAGGAGAATCATCTCATTAGAAAATCTCCCCCAGTCTCCACCGGGATGTACGGGCAGGCAGAGAATACCTCCACTGACACCGCATCAGAGGATTCCCCAAGTCACTCCAAATTGCCACACAGTCCACTTGCAGCCATATCCTCATCAGAACTGGAGGAAATGGCTAAACCTCAAACTCCCAAGTGTACCTACTTCAACATGCCACACGGGAGCGATTCGGACCCTTTTATGGACAATGCCAGTGTTCTAAGTGGCAAGAACTGTACGAGCAGCTTCAAAGGGAGGGGTGTCAAAGTGTCACCCACTATTGATACGTCCAAAACCTGGGCGAATAAGAACGGCAGCATGTCTTCATTTGCATCAGTTGAGTTTAAAGTACCAGACAGGAAAGTACATCCTGAGGGAGAATCCTCAGCGGTGACACAGGCAAGAAGGACATCTAGTGCACAAGGGGGTACACTGCAAGCACAGGACTCACTGGAGACATTACATCAAAGATGTGGCCAATATTGTCCAATTTTATAGAGCTGATTCAATCTCATTTCTAAACATATTCATACATATGTACCCTGGATGCACTATTAGTCATGGCTGATACTGTTTTGTTGTAATACAGTCAGGAAAGCTTTATGATTATTTGAATTATCATAAACATTAACCTTTTTTCCCACAACAGACCTTACACAAATTTGTTTTAATATCTAAGAAACTGACATAATGTCATAATGAGATTTTGGTAATGACTAATATCATCATTATTGTCAAATAATTGCAACTGGTTCATATTTTTTCTATATCTGCAGTATGTTTATGGGCTTTACACCTCTGTATAATACATATGAAAGTTATATTCAAAAGAAACAAATATTAACTTTTGGTCAGTGATTAAATCCGACTACTGCAGAGGGCAGCTTTGTTTCTTTGCTCCTCAGGGTTTTAACCAGAGACTGACCTTGTTAATTAACAATATTGAAAATTGAGAATGAATTATCCCATGAAAGTAAAATCTAAAAAGTTGCAGCAAAATGTTTGTCTGTAATTTGTCTGTAAAATACTGTATGTTCAGTGTTCAATAAACCATGTTTTTTTTTTGTTCGTCAAAGCTTTTTCAACTATTATCATGCTTTAAGAATTTGTACAACGCTGGCCATGTTGTATGAATTTATCTAATGCCAGTTCAAAGAACCAAATGCACATGCAGGATTTTTATGTTTCATTTGTGAAATACTTACAATACTGACAATATTGCATTTACACTGTATTAAAAAAAGATATGGTAATGGTAATGGTGATAATGTTAGCTGCCAAATTCTAGTTTTTCATGTCACTTAAAACACAACACTATAGTTTGCAAATAAACTGCTGAAAATAATACCCTGTATGATTATTGCCTTCAAGCATTGCTGCACTGTGGTGACATTTGACTTTTGCAAGGTTATTAACTTTGTGACGCATGTGAATTTTCAATGAGCTTCAGGCTGACTATATCCTGTTTATTCTTGAAACTACACTCCAATAGCGAACTAAAGTTGTGACTCATAGAGGGTTTTCTTTCAAAGCCAATGAAATTCGTTATTCACTGTGACAAAACAGTATTTACTTTGTATTATTCTGAATCTGGCACTTACTGTCTTAAGATATGACTTTCTATTATGGCTTCCTTTTATTTCCCCTCTCTGTGTTCACACTGTCAGGGCTTGTCTCACTGTGATCTCCTTATCTTTAGGCAGGTGAGGGGACAGAGGAGAGAATGAGTGTCATCTGGAGCTGTCAGTTGGTCTCAATGATGCCCCCTGATGCAGTCAGGCATATGCAAGTGACTCTTGACGTGATGGTTTGTGACAGCCAGGCTTGAAATGTGTGTGTGTGACCAGAGGATATTATCCTTGAAATAAGTCTGTCCAGATCGCCGTGGTTAATATTATTCCTCAGTGCCATGCTTTTGTACCATACTTTTGGGATTATTTCACCCAAATAGAAGCTATAACTCGTTTGTTCGGGGTGTTTTCCAGCCCCTGTCCCTGACCTAATCAGTCTCTCCTGAACGCTCACATCCACAGAAGGAAACAAAGAATGTGACAGACAAAGAGAGCAAGAGAGAGAGAGAGAGAGAGAGAGGGAGAGAGAGAGAGGGAGAGAGGTCTTTATAAAGTGACCACGCTGGATTCTTTCCAAGGGTTTTGTCAGTTACTATGGAGATTTGGAAAATAGCCCCTGCAGTTTAATTCTTCTGTTGTTACTATGGGCCAAAGGTATCCAGTGTAAGTCCTATTCCTTAAATTGCCATTCTCATTCTACTTATTTTGCTGACCAATAAAAGAAAAGGTCTGAGCTGCTCAACTTCCAGTAAGAAAACCCTTTCACTTTAAGTTGAGAAAAAGAAAATCCCCACATGATAACAGCAGGAACATTGCAAACAGCCTTTATAAAAGCTCACTGAGGTCCCCTGGCATGGATTTACAGCTTTTCTCTGTCACATTTAGATTTACTTCGGTGTGACCTCCATGTGCTCACTGGGGCGCAGCAAACACATTGTGCCGCGGCACTCCTCCACTAAATATGCCATGTCATGACCAACACAAAACCCATCAATTTATAGAACTGTTTTTTTTTGTAATAAAGGGGGAAATGTACTTGATATGGGGCTCTTCTACACCAACAATTCCTTCAGTTTATGTAATAAACTCGATTGTGTGAAAGAGGTCATGTATAAACAGCTTCTCAATCTGTCTCTGTCTAGGCTTTTCTTCTGCCAGATAATATTGGAGAAGACTGCTATGGTTACTGGCTGCATGTGTTGGTGATTCACCATCATGGGAGATAAAACAAAGGATGCCTTTTTGCTGCCCAATGCTTGTGGTTTTGAAGTGATGACACCCAGAGAAAAAGATCTAACTTATGTGTTGCACTGCCTCAGCAGCTTCCCTGACTCTGACTAACCCTGAACCTCTTGTACTTCTTTTTCTTGTCGGATGGTTCTTTTAATTAGCTCCCCTGCTGTGCTTTTGCTGTATAGAAAATAGAAACCTCTGTTGCAAAAAGAAAAGGGACCGGACTATAAATTGTAAAAATTGCCAAGAATGGGAGCTATTTGGCCCAAACTGTAGCACTGGCAAACACGGCGCTGCAAACAATAATTACGGCCTACTGTCTGCATTCTGTTGCTGCAGTTAGGTGACAGATCAGCAATATACAATCCCTGCTCTGTCTGAAACAATCCCGGCCTCCTGTGTCTGTCTCTCTGGCCAACACTGGCAGGGCTGGCTCATAATGGGCCTGGGAGCAGGAATTTCTACGGCCCCTCCTGCCTCTAAGTGAGTGTTTATCATGTGAATTTCCACTGGCACTTTTAGAAATGGGGTTCTACTGTTTACACATATAGGGACCCTGATGTGGGCTCTTTGGCTCCATACACTATAAAAAGTGAATCAACTTAGATAATTTTCTTCAGTAGGTCACACTTAAAAAAAAAAAAAAAAAAGTGAACCAAATTAAATTACATTAAATGTAATTTAATTTGGTTCACTCAGCTTTTTTTAATGTGTGACCTATTGAAGAAAAATGATTCAATGTTTCACTTTTTACAGTGTAGGTGTATTTACTCTATCATTTGCCTGCATATAGCACTTTAGTCCTTATCGATGTAGCCTAACTATACCTTTATATCCCATGCAGTAATGTTCTTCTTTGCACAAGTGGTAAGAGACAAATATAGTACTTTATATTCACTTTGGAGACTGACTCATATGGAAAGTCAGTCAGTTAAGGAGAAAATCAAAGAAAAAAGAGAGCAAACAGCCCCACTCTTCTATTCAGTGACAGTTAGATTTGCTGTACTGCTCCAAATAGGACTATTTCAAGCAGGTCTGTATCCAAAATAACTTCAAACAGAATGGTCATTTCATTACACACACTTCTAACATTGTGACGTCATTTATCTCCTTCATGTAATTTTCCCTAAAAAGCAAGAACTTGTCAGTTACTGGTGGTACTTTCCACCATGATGAAGGGAAAACAGGCTGAGTGTAAAAAAAAAAAAAAAAAAAAAAAGAGTCAAAACTGGGATATTAAAATGTAATTGAGGTTGAAATAAAGAATCAAACTCAATGTTTCACCACTATTTTTGATACTTAATACTGTTTGATGCTTATAACTGCATTCAGTTTGTGCTTGTGAACCAAATCTGTTTTCATTTTTCTTCAAATCAACACACAAGCAAAGTAAAAAATACGACAAAATTAATGAAACATGCTTTGTCCAGTGAACAAACATCACTTAATTAAATCAGACCAGATCAGATCTTCCTCTCCGGCTTCTTTTATGATTTCTTTAGCGCCAGCAGAGCACCAGCAGAGTCGGTGTGTGTCCGAGGTGTAGAGTGTCACTGGCTCAGCTCTCCTTCCCTTCAGAATCACTGAATCTCAACAACTCAGCAGCACTGCAGCATCGACTGTTCTGCATGCAGTGACTGGACACAGGGGACCGACAGACCCACACATAGAGCTGTTACCGACATGAGATTACTCCATAAGGACACACATGACCTATGATATTATTGATCTGCCGTGTGTTTAAAAGTTAATAACATGCATCTGTGTGCTTGAAGCCTGCGGCAAACCTGGCAGCATTGAATGACTTTGATTTGCACCCCGCCCCAGCCTCCTTCTCTTACTCCCCTTTTTCCTGTGTGTGCTCTTCAATGATTTTGTGATTTTATATTCTCTTGGAAAATGTCAGGGGTTTTTTTTTGTGTTTTTTTTTTTTTTATTCAAACATTTCACATAGGAGCTGATAAAAATACCACCCTTCAATGATTTAGAGTATTTGTATCTCTGGGTCTTATGATATAAAGCTTGACAGAACAGATTCCAAATGAATGAGCCCTGCCCTGCAGCGCAAAAATACATGTGAAATGTTCAGGGGGGGGGGGGATATTGATTACAAGGATGGGTGTAATAAATATTCACATCAACAAGAACATCAGCACCACATTATGCCAACTGTGAATAGTGAGGATGAAATATTGACATAATCATGGATGGCCTGTTCTCTTTTGGGGTAGAACATGGATTGAAGCCCCAGTAGAAAACCTCTACAGGGCTATCAATAGCCCAATCTGCATCTCCTGACACTCACGTGCTGTTGTACTTTGTGGAAACCAATGCAATTACCCAAATGTGATTTCAGCTTATTGCACAGCATGGTTTAAGTTTAGTCCTGTTGTGCATCCAGATCTTGCTGTGTCTGAACATGCCATTCTACACATGGATCATTCTTCTTTCTCTGTGGTGCACAACAGCAGATTGGACACAAAATTGATCCTGGATTGATCCTGTTTGTGTCGACCTGAAACGCATCTCGCTGTGTGTTCGATTCTCTTATTGGATTCTCAAGGTGTCACTCAAGTTTCTGTGGAGTTATTTGCATAGGGGGGAGACTATAAATGAGGGATGCTTTAGGAAACGCCTTCCCAGGCGCACTCTGCTGATGCTGTTGGGACAAGAACCTGAACCGGCCACGTTTCCTGTGCGAGAAGAAACAAGCAGAGAAGATGTCTTATAGATCAGCTCCTCATTCCTCTTACAAAAAGATGTTTGGCGGTGAGAAATCCGCGGTGAGGTCCACCTACACCAGCCGCCACTACAGCACCCCGGTGCGCACGGCCCGGGTATCCTACGGGCTCTCCTCCGCTCCGACCATTTACGCAGCCAAGACCTCCAGGCTCCGGAGCAGCTCGGCCATGCCCCGACTGGCCTCCGAGAACTTGGACTTCTCCCTGTCCGACGCCATCAACACCGAGTTCATAACGAACCGCACCAATGAGAAAGCCCAGATGCAGTCCCTCAACGACCGCTTCGCCAGTTACATAGAGAAGGTCCGCTTCCTGGAGCAGCAGAACAAGATCCTGCTGGCGGAGCTGGAGCAGCTGCGGGGCAAAGGCACGTCCAGGGTCGGAGATCTGTACGAGGATGAGATGCGGGAGCTGAGGCGCCAGGTGGACCAGCTCACCAACGAAAAGGCCCGGGTAGAAGTGCACCGGGATAACCTGGCAGACGACATCGACAGGCTGAGAGAGAAGTAGGAGGCGTGGCATGTCTGTAATAAACTCTAAGTAGATGAGTAGAGCTTTATCAGACCAGGATTAGTTATAAATGCACAGATTTTACATCTCCATATAGACCACAGCCTGTGCCCAAGTAGTTAAGAATGTGTGCTTTTGTGTCTCAGTTCTTTATGTTCACAGGTGACATTTGTAAACTTTAAAGGCCAAAAAAGCTTGAAACTTGAAATATTAAATATGCAGTTCAAAAGCCTTTATTCTGATGTTGCAGACTGCAGGATGAGATTTCCCAGAGGGAAGATGCTGAGTCCAATATGCAGAGCTTCAGACAGGTACAGTATAACTTCACTTTCACAAGCAAACTGCTTTTTCCATTTTTTATTTTTTTTGGAAGAGAGTCAATAAACAACTAATGTCTTTTTAAATCTGTCACTGTCTTAGGTTAAATGTGGGTTTTAAAGCACAAATTGCTGACAAAAGTGACGCCAAAGCATCTGAGTCAAACTTAAAGCAGCCACCTGGTATAACCCCTCCGAGGTGGTCGCTATGTAATTATTACTCATGAGTCGGGAATGCACCTTTGTGATGGCACAACAGCAGAAGTCTAGCCACGATCCGAAATACCCATAGAGCAGAACTGACCCAAACCTGGTACAAAAGGCCAAGTTGTGGCTGATGAGTTAAATCAGGCCTGCACTGAGAGGAGATCTTTTTTAAGTCTGACTGGTCACAGTGAATGAGCTGGACAGTGTGGACCCAATGTGGTTATCAGAGCGAGAAGACAAGCCACCATGTGATCTGGGCTGTCTCACCGTGAAAGAGCATCAGCACATAAAAATCTCACTTGTTATGGTTTTGTCAGGGATCATTCTCTGTCACCGGGTTTCATGGCAAATAATAAAATAATGAGTCATGCAAAGAGTTTCCGAAGGGTCTTGGCACAGAAATACACAAAACAGATAGAAATCAAAGCCAAAATCCTGGTTAATTAGATGCATTTGTGTAGCCGTTTCCTGCACCCTGCAATGAAATCTATATTTTATTTAATGATGATGTGCTTTTAAGGACAAACTGGGAATTACCACTAGATTGCCTCATCATCATCATGGCCTTATCTAAATGAATGGCAGGAGGGAAGTCCCTGCGGCCTGCCGGGGTGGCAAACACACAACAATGCAGGGTCCACAGCCGGCAGTCAGTCAGTCAGGCAGACAGTCAGTCTTGCAGCCTCGGGCTTGTTTGGGAAACCCTGCTGAATAGCACACTTTGTTTGTGGCATTAGAACGTTGCAAAGCTGCTTCATTTGCTGATACCTCGCTTACAAGCCTGCCAACGCCCTGACAAAGCTCAGCAGTGTCATGAATGTGTGTGTAGCAGACATAGACAAGGAAAAAACAATACAATAGCAAATTATACAGCGCTATATATACAATATGTTGGAGTACAGTGTGTATTTACTTTAAAATATCATGCAGTTACTAAAGATGACAGATTATATTTTCATACAAAGTTTTATGTTAACGTCGAAGTTTAGTAAGAAGACTAAACTGGGGACTTCACAAATAATTCTCCCTGCTTTTGGATTCTTCAGTCACCTTTTTCTATTGTACTCCCTAAAGCAGACATCCTGACTTATAATGCAATACTCTACATATTACATACATAGCTCATGCAGCCCTATGGCATTTGAATCAGACGATTATTCATTCATTTGTAGTATATCCCAGATGATTATTCAGTTTGGTTTTATTTATATTATACCAAATCATTAAAAAAAATCCTCTCAACTTCTAGAAAACAGTGAAAGCAAATACAGAGCCATAATATTGAGCACCCAGGAAAACAATATGCCCTCATTAAATGTTGTTTTTATTCACTATGACTGCTACAGAGAGCACTGTAGGGTTTTGCACAAGTTAATCCAGACTCAAAACTCACCTCTTCAGAATAAACTACCCACCATAAGGTTTACTCTGCATTTTACATTTTAACTTCTATCTATTGCAATTATTCTTTTATCTATTTGTTAATTTCTTTGCATTTTATACATTGTCTGTTTTATCTTCTGATGTACAGTGTCCTCGGGTGTCCTGAAAGGTGCTTCAAAATACATTATTATTGTTAGTAGTAGTATTATTAGTATTAGTATTATTGTTATTAAGGAGCAGTCTTAATGAGGAATAAAGGGACTTTTGCTGATAAAATTGGCAAAGGGCTCCTTTAGTTCAAATTGAATTATATGAATAGAGAGACCATGATGAAACATGTTAGTTGTTTTACTGTGTCTTGCTAAATTTACTGTGATGTGATTAGGAAACTCGGCCTTAAAAGATGCCTCAGCGCACTCACCACATTAAAAGCATGAGAAAACATTTACTAGTGTCTTTCTAACATCTGCTCGGATGCTCTAACGCTTGATTTTTATTGGACGCACGTGCTCATGACCTTGCCCAACAACACGGCGGCTCATTATGTGCGTGTGGTCGCTGTGTGAGTTCGCTTGTACAGCAAGTGAACGATTTTTTTTTTTTTTTTTCCTCTGTCAGCAAACATGCAATGAATAATTCATGTCACCTTCAAAAGTCACCTTATTAAGAGTCAGTGTCACTGCTGTGCAGGATGTGGATAATGCTGCCCTCGCCAGACTTGACCTGGAGCGGAAGGTGGAGTCGCTCCAGGATGAAATCAACTTCCTCAAGAAGCTGCATGATGAGGTAAGTTTTATTTGTGGCTAAATCTGAAGAAAAATCTTGGGAAAATAGGTTGTGAGCTGCCTAATAAGATAAATGCACTTTTATAATTTGGCCAGAAAATGTGAAGTATTTGTTAATCTGCTCATTCATTCTACCATATTGGGGATGAATACAGTCACACAGCCTGGAAATCCAGGAAAATCCAGCAAATATGTTCTCCAACTCAACTCTAAACATTTTTATTTTGTGTTTCTTGTTTGAAAAGTACATGACAAATTTTAGTTGTATTATACATTGAGGAGTTAACTAGTTTTAGTTGCGTTTTTACTTAATTTTAGTTCTTCAGGCATTGCAAAGAAAATCTACATTAATAGAAGCTGAAAATGGTGGAATGAATGAAGCCATAACATCAGGGATGGTATAAACATCTATTATTTATATATAACAATATAAGTCATTAACAAACAGAAAACTGTTTGGTTTCAGATTATTTTGTATTATTGTATTTTTTGCACATTTTGTCCATTTGATTATTATTATTTTTTTTAACTGTAACAGCCCTGTTCTGTTGTAGGAGATGCTGGAGCTGCAGAACCAGATCCAGCAGCAGCAGCATGTGCAGGTGGACATGGAAATGGCTAAACCTGACCTGACAGCTGCTCTGCGGGATGTCCGTCTCCAGTATGAGAATCTGGCCTCCAAAAACATCCATGAATCTGAAGAATGGTACAAATCTAAGGTATAGATTTATTTATTTATTTTTTAATTGTATAGAAATGCACTGTCATCTTTAGGGACATCTGATCCAAACCTGAATAACAAAGCAGCAAAACTCTAGTTTTTAATCCATGAACTATGATCTGAAACTGAATGTGACAAGAATTGTGCCTTTAAACTGACTCAGCAACAAAACTGCAGTATAACGTCTGCATTTCACCACTGCATCATTCATAATTTACACACTTTTTCACTCAGTGCCACATTCTTTCTCTTTCAAAGTTTGACTGATTATTTATTGAACAGCTTATTTTTCAGCTCCTCCTTCTATCTTTATCTGCTTTTATGTGTCTCACTGTGAAAAAGCATCAGCACATAAAAATCTGTCTTGTAATGGTCTTATCAGGGATCGTTCTCTGTTACTAGGTTTCATGGAAAATAATAAAATAATGAGTCATGCTACGAGTTTCTGATGGGTCATGCCATAAAAACAGCAGAAAATGAATAAAAATCTACTCAGACACTATTGTAAATTAGGTCATTTTGCACAGTAGTTTCTTCAGTATCAGAATGAAGTCTATTTTTGCAGCAATAAGTTACCAATACATTACATCATGGCGTCTTCAACAATAAAACTGCAGTGTAATGTCTGTAAGTCAAGACCACGTCATTCTTAATTACCTCGGCCAAGGAGGTTATGTTTTTGCCAGGGTTTGTGGGTGTGTTTGCTTGTTAGCCACATAACTCAAAAAGTTACGGAAAGATTTTGATGACATTTTCAGGATATGTCCACTCTGGATCAAGGAAGAGATGATTAAATTTGGGAGGTGATCCAGATCACCGTCTGGATCCAGGAATTTTTTTTAAAGGATTCTTTATCATTGTGAGATAGGGCATGGTGGCACAGAG
>JAQQZY010000010.1:23581056-23592196 GCA_030068375.1 Ostorhinchus rueppellii | reverse complement strand
CCAGAGTGGACATACCCTGAAAATTTCATCAAAATCCGTCCATAACTTTTTGAGTTATGTTGCAAACAAACAAAGTCAGATGGTAACAAACAAACAAACGCACAGTAAAACATAACCTCCTTGGTGGAGGTAATAAAGACTGGTCCATATACTTAAAGGTTTTTAAATTGCTATGAGAGCGAGGTCAAAAAACTGTTTCGCTCCAATCTCCTTTCTGTTTCCATTTCACCTCACTCCCGACATATCAAAATAAAAGCACTCCCATAGATACTGTAGGTGGCATCAGGCATCACATTAAAAGTCCTGTCTTAAACTTACAGAGCATATAAAATGCATTTTAACCCTTTAAACCATGAAACTACATATCCTATCATATTAATGAACTTAGACCTTTTTAACATGTAAAATTATATTAACTTAAGTATGCTACATTAAGGCTCCTACAATAGTGGTCTCTACAGTGGACAGTTATTCTGCAGCTGTTCTCTTGTATATTCATGGGTTTTGTTGTTTTAGTTCCATATCAGCCAACACAGTGGACACTTATGCACCATCCCATACACTGACATTCATACCGTTACTGTAACTTTGCTGTTCTTCATAAACCTGATCTGCAGTGACATGTTTGAGTGTAAAGCAATTACTTGTTATTGTTATTAGACTATAATTAACTTTTTATTTTTTATTTTTTTATTTTCTTTATTTTTGCATATTATCCCCATGAAGTGAGTGATGAGTATTAGAGTATGGTAAATGTGAGAAAATATCAGATTAACTGCGTTAAAAACGTTTTTATTTCACAGTTTTCACACAGTATATAAGTAAATACCTCTTTTGCTTTAAAAAATTAAAAGCATGGTGTCCAGTTAAGTGGCCATTTTTGCAAATCCATCAAAAATAGGTTCATAAAAAAATTTTCAGTCACTTTGTTTTTTAATGCTTAGAGGAATAAAAACACTAAGGAAAAAAAAATCTTGCTTCAGGCTCTCATAATTCATACATGAAAGGGTTAAAAATGGACTTAATGGAGTTATTAGGAGTAAAATTATTATTTCGCGTTATCAACTAATTGCTTTACAAAAAAGTGAAAAGTAAAAGTCATTGTGCCCTTTGCATTTAACTGATTCTTTCTATTTTATAGTGTTTAATTTACATTTTAAGATCATTATTCGTGTCTCTACACAAAGTCACCTTTCATGAGCTCAGAAAAAGTGATCTGTGATAAAATGTACTGCAACTAATTTAAAAAGCACTAAAGTCACCGTGCTTACACTGTAAAAAGCAAAATATTGAATCAACTTCAAAATTCTTCTTCAACAGGTCACACATAAAAAAAATAGTTGAGTGAACCAAATTAAATTACATTAAATTGCACTTAATGTAATTTACTTTCAATTTAATTACATTTAATGTAATTTAATTTGGTTAACTCAACTTTTTTTTTTTTTATGTGTGACCTATTGAAAAAAGTGTTTTAAGCTAATTTAATGTTTTACTTTTTATAGTGTGCATTTAATGTTTCAAACAAAGAAACATGTATTTACTGCAAAAACTATGAAAGAAAGACATTTTAATGCTGCTAATCTGATATTTTCTCACATTTTAACATACTCTACTAGTCATCAGTCACTTCATGCAGATAATATACAAAAAAACAAACAACCCCCCCCCCCCCACACACACACACACACACACACATTTTGTTGTTAATTACAGTCCAATCACAATAACAAGGAACTGATTTACACTCAAACATGTTAGATCAGGTTTATCAAGAACAGCAAAGGTACAGTAATGCGATCAAATGCACTGTATGGGATGATGCATAAGAGTCCGATGTATTGACTGATATGGAACTTAAACATCAAACACCATGAATATACAGAAAAGCTGTAGAATAACTGTCCACTGTTATGACCACGATGCATGAAAGGGTTAATAATACCATATTTCTTGTAGCTTGATAAAAATTGTGAGAAATAGATATTATGCTCATTACAATCCTGCAAAAACAACACAGCTCACAACTGGCTGAGACTTTTGCACAGTACTATAGTTTTAACAGAATTTTAAAACCAGGAAAAGCTAAAAGAACTGTTGCAAATGAGCACCGCAAAAGCAGCAGCCAGAAGAACCCCTATGGTCCTCTGATACAGAAATAAAAATCCTTTATTACCTCCAGGGACACAAGTGTCAACACGTTTCCATTACAGAGAGTCTTCGTCAGGGCATAATACAAAAGATGTGCTCAACTTAAAACCCCAGTGCATTATGTGATGCTGATCATTTGATTCCAAGGGTTGCCATGGTTGAATTAAAGGAAAAGCAAAAATTGTGATAATGATGAAGAGAAGGGAAATTACATGAAAAATGAATAAAAGGGGGGAAAAAACCTAAAAAGAGAGAGTTAAAAAAGAAAGGAAAAAGCCAATAAACAAGTGATCAAATCTGGAAAATAAATAGCAGAATGATGACAACAAGACCCGCATTAAACTAACAAACTGTCTTTGAATCACACAGATATTATAGCAGTAAACCATATACAACAAAATACAAGTTCTACAAGTTCTACATGTCTCCACTCTTTGCTCTCTCTGTTTCTCTCTCTTTTGCTCTTTCTCTCCTGTCACTTTACTCTTCTCGCTCTGTTTATCAGTCTAAGTTGGTGCACCTGGTGAGTCACAGGTGTGGCTCATCAGGTGCGGCCTCTATATTCACGTCTCTGCTGTCTGTTCCCTGCCAGATCGTTCATAGCCTCTGCATGACTTTCCAGCGTTTTCTCCTGCCTGTTTATCTGCCTCACCTGTTGCCTGTTCCCTGGTTGTTCCGTCCGTCTTAATTTGGACCACGTTTTTTGAGCCACTTCCCTGGAAACCTGACCTGCCCTTCGGCCCTGACCTCACCTGTTACCTGCCCTATGTTGGATCATCTGGTGCTCAACCCCTGGACTGACCCTGAAAACCCATTCTGCTTGCCTCTCTGGACTCTGGACGCTTGGACTCAAGGTTCTGTACTGATAAGTAGGGTAATGAAGAGGATTCTATTAGAACTATTTGACTCTTGGGACAATTGAACTGTGTGTTGTGCAAACACTGTTTAATAAACTGTTTGGAACTTTATACCTGTCTGTGGTCTTGCACTTGGGTTCATCTTTGGTTCATTACAAAGATTACTAAATAGAATAAATCACATCATGTAACAAAATGCAAAAAAACTTGAAACCGAAACAAAACAAATCACATGCATATGTATATACAGTTTTCACTTGGGATTCACAAAGTTAATTAATCATATCCTTTCATTGGATAATTACTGCAGAGATTAATATGTTTCATCTGCAACAAGTTCTTTAACCATTGAATTGACGCCATGAGTAGCTTCTCAGTTTTCAATCAGTTTTATAGGAAGCATAAAGACTGGACTGTGTTTCAATGGAAAAATGTCCTGTGGTCTGATGAGTCCAGATTAACCCTGTTCCAACCAAAATGTCAAATATTGGTTCCTATAAGTGCTTTGATTTTCATCATTGTTTTGGAGGCAATTTCATGTTTTTGTATCATCTGTGTCACATCGTGAAAACCAGTAAAATAGCATGTGTAGTTTATATCATTGGCCAAAACTGAGACAATCAGATTGAAAAAATAAATAAATAAATAAAATCTAAATATGTAAAGACACAGTTGATTGAATGTCTGGTGTGACAGATTACATGAATGGTTTATGATCAAAATATCTGGCTTTAATGAGTTTTGATAGAACGTTCAAAGCAATAAGCGGTACTGTTTTGAAAACACACGTTATTTAGGATTTATTTTGTGAAATTATGTTGAAAACCAGAAATATGATTTAAAAGACACACCTGTGGCAAATGTTATTGTATTAGTATTAACACATGCCAAAAAAGGACAAAAAAAAAAAAATCTAAATTCAGTGTTAATTGATTTAAGTTATGAGTGTAATGAGTTCCTGATTTTATCCATGAGGATTTTTTTGTTATTTAAAGAATCAACTGTTTTTGTCATTATTATATTCTTGTTTTCTTGGATATATGGCAAATAGATATGACTGCTGAAGCTATTGACCTGCATTTTTTTCTTTCTCCATCCGTATTTCCAGACCATTAGACAATCAATATAAGGAAACACCAAGCATAACATATAAAGTCAACTATGAATCGTCATGGTTCACAGCTCGTCTTATTTTCAGACCAATACAAAGATGCTCCCACACTGTAAAAAGTAAAACATTGAAATAACTTTAAAAATTTTCTTCAATAGGTCACACATAGAAAAAATTAGTTGAGTGAACCAAATTAAATTATGTTAAATGTAATATAATGCCATTTAATTTGGTTCACTCAACTAATTTTTGTTTTATGTGTGACCTATTGAAGACAATTTTTTTTAAAGCTGATTCAATGTTTTATTTTTTACAGTGCAGTACAGGTCACAGCCAATTTTAAGGTACTGCTTCTCACCTATAAAACTGTCAGTGGCATAACATCTTTGTATTAGTCTGATTTGGTGACGTTATATGCGTCCGTACATTGACGATGCTTCCAGCAGCCTGGCCTTTTGTGTGTCCCCAAGGTCCAGAGACAGACTGTTTGTGAGTGGGCTTTTTCTTTGCATTCACCAACTCTGTGAAAAACACACATACTGAGAATCTCGAGTGGGTGGAAGTAGTTTTTGTGTTGTGATGCACCGATGATGGAGATATTGTGTAAAATGAAGGTCGTGTTTACAGAATTCTTTTGAAAACAGAGGGGAAAATACTTATTCAGAAAAATATCCATGTAAATCTGAACAGCATTCGTCTCAAGGAAAAAGAAAAGTGAACCAATTTAGTGTCAAAAATAGCCAGAGTATTATTATTTATTAAATGTATAAAAGTCATTATTATTATTGATTAGATTTATATTGCACTTTTCAATTCATGCATACTCAAAGTGCATACATTTTAATAAAACCATTATTATTATTGTCATCATCATCATAATAATAATAACAATAATTGCTTAGATTGATATAGCCCTTTTTGATTTATGCAAACTAAAAATGCATAAATTTTAATAAAAATATTATTATTATTATTGTTATTATCATCAGCAGCATCATCATCATCATCACAATAATATTAATAATAACAATAATTGCTTTGATTTATAAAGCACTTTTTGATTTATGCATACTCAAAGTGTGTACATTTTAATTGAAATTATTATTATTATTATTATTATTATTATTATTATTATTATTATTATTATTTTTTTTTTTTTTAGATTTACATAACACTTCGATGTATGCCTACTCAAAGTGTGTATATTTTAATGAAAGCATTATTATTATTATTATTATTATTATTATTGTTATTATTATTATCATTATCGTCATCGTTATATTTTTTCAATGTATTAAAGTTATGATTATTATAATTAATAATACTTCTAGCCAGTCTATGGGGACACCTGTTGTGTTTGAGTGCCATCTGTCGGTGATGGATGTCAGTATAGTGTCTGATGGGTCATTCACAGCAGGTTACGCTTTAACTGGAAATAAAGTACATTCATAATATGACACTGACAAATAAACTAATGGCACCTCTCAGACTCTTTGAGACGTGATTTTAACAACGAGAATCTCGCCTAAAGTCTCGCAAAGGTTACTGTGTGATGCGTTAGTGATGATTTTAATAATCCGGGTAATTAAAGTGTTTTGTTTTCAGCGCTCTGCCCCCTGGGACCACTGGGTGTTTGTCGACGGAGGAACTTTCTCCATGTGACGTGTCTGCAGCAGGAAACACTAATGTAGAGGGAGACGCCGACATGACCTGGGTTAATCCCAAATTTCGCTTTTATTTTGACATATTACTCTTGGCTAACTTTGCTAAAATGAAGTTCGGAGCTCCCTGATTTCCGACTCTCAGGTGTTTTCGTTGCTTTGCTGTGGCGCGTGAAACAAAAATGGTGTCGAGTTTCAACAGGTAAACTTAGTGAAAGCGGTCCACACTGAGTTTGTAATGGGCTCGGTGACTTCTGCCCTAACACGGACGAGGAACGCCTTAGTCAAAGTGGGCTCGGAACCAGAGAACCATGACCCGGAGAGGAGCCAGTCGGCCCCGGAGTCAGACCGGGCCAGGAAGAAGAGTAGCCGGTTCAACGTGTCCATCCAGACCGGACGGCAGAGCTCCAGGCAGTCCCTGTCCGAGGTCCTGAACCGGCAGGACTCCGACAGACAGAGCTCCAAGAAGAAGGCTCCAGAGGGGCCACAGACCGGTGAGTTACAGCACATTTATGACACTCAGACCCCCAAAATTTAACACGTGTCTCCTTTGTAGACATTGGTTTCCTAAAATACGCTTTGTTATGTGTTTTGCGCCATTTTCTTTATATATGATTTTTGTTTTTCTTTGTACTTTTACTTTCTTGCCCTGTTAAATCTTTTGCGACTTTTTTTTTCTCTTTGACGTCCTTGGTATATTCTGTCATTTTTACTTGATGCATCTTTGACATCCTTTTCATCTTGTTACATCTTTTACTTAGTTTTCATCTCCTCATTTTCGTGTGTTATATTCTTTTCCTGTTGCCTGTTTTCATCTTGTTGCATTTTTTAAAAAGTAATTTTCATATTGTTTCAACATTTTCATTTACATTTTTGTCTTGTTGAGTCTTTTATGTTATTTTATCTTGTTGAATCTCTCTCGCCTCGTTTTCATCTTACGTCATTTTTTCTTGATGCATCATTTTCATCTTGTTATGTCTCTTTACATGGTTTTGACTGTAACAGTGGCCTGTCCACTTCTCGTCACAGGTCAACTTTGATAAAACCGTTCAGAAATCACTCTTCTTTCATCTTTAATTAGCAAAATGAATTCACCTTTGGGCAACAGAGTGGTGCATTGGATAGCATTGTCACCCCACAGCAAGAAGATCCTGGGTCTGATTCCAGCAGGGACCTCTCTGTGTGGAGTTTGCATGTTCTCCCCATGTTTGCGTGGGTTCTCTCTGGCTTACTTCTCCGGCTTACTCCCACCATCCAAAGGCATGCACTGACAGGCTAATTGGTCAACCTAAAATTGCCCACAGGTGTGAATGTGAGAGTTATTGGCTGTGCGTCTCTATATGTTGGCCCTGCAATGAATTGATGCTGGGATAGGCTCCAACATCCCCCACCCTAGTGAGGATAAAGTGGGTTCAGATGATGAATGAATGAATGAATTCACCTGTCATATATTATATTGTTGTTGTTCTCTCCAACCCAATTAAAGCATCTCTGTGATCCATTTTGGGTCCCAGCCCTAACGTTAAAAAAAGATGTATACAAATGATCTCTGTTATGTGTCTGGTTGTGTCGCAAATAGTCAGAAGGTATAAAATCTAGTTTGTCGTAATTTACAAAGAGGACATTTGAATTAGTCTTATTCTAATTTACTATGTGTGCAGCTTTTAGGCATACAGAAGTCAGCCATGAACTCAACTTAGTGTTAATTATGTTAGTACCAAATGCTACTATACTTACATTTAAGATGCTACTTAATGTTGTGGCTAATGCTAACTACTCTTCATGCATTTTATGAAGTTATGGACCAGCCTGTTTTCTGGAAAGTAGAATAATTTTACCTATCAGCTGTCAGGCTTTGCCCTGGCTTTCTGGGCACCACCACCAAAGTCATGTACAATTAATATTAAAACAAACTACAGTCCACTTAATGATTGAAATTAGTACTAGGTCAATTTCAATGCAGTTTGTTTTTAAGCTTTACAATTTTTTGTGAACATGTATGTGATAATAAAAAAAAGTTGTAAATGATGTTCAGTTGTATATTATAATGTACTGAAAAATGTCAGCTAGTCCTATTGAAGGACTTCCAGATACCACAAACCTGCTTCACAAACTTAATTTAATGTGATACATCACTTGCACCCATTATGGTGAGAATTTTGTTACTTCACTGAATGCACAAAATCTCATAGACATATACAAAAAAATGCATTACTGAAAGGATTGTAGACTTTTGTAGAGCTGCTCTGTTACTTCATACTGCAAATTCAGTTCATGTGTTCATCTGTAGATGAGAGCAACTGTTCACTTCAGAGGAATACTGTGAATGTGCCACTGAAAAAAAGGTATTCAGTGAATGAATACCGAGCTCTTTGAAGACCAGCTTGAATGCAGCATATCTCCACTACCAAAGCATCTCTTTGATGTTTTAGGTGTCCTCCGCACTGAACTAAACAAAAATAATAGTCCTATTCATTTGAACATTCATGTGTGAAAGTGTCATTTTGTAGAGTGGTGTTGCAGATGTAAAGTATATTTTACTGAATTATTTTGGGTAAAAAATGCATGGACTTTGCAGTGTTAGCTTGCTGATTACTGATGAAACTGGCATTTTAAAAGAAAAACTACATTTTCTTTTATGGAACATATGGCAGTACACAGAGTTTGCTACAGCCTTATGTTTAGTCAGTTTTTATACCAGCATGGACATTGTTTTCATTTTGATGTTAGTTACTTTCCCTTTTATATGGGAGTTTTTAATGGCAAAAAAAAATGTAACAAATGAAAGTCTTTGAAGGCTTCAACATAGAACACGCATTGATTACACAAATGAATAAAACAGTCTCTTATATAAAACAAAGAATAAACATTGGCTACTATCGGTAAAATGATGTCTTCTCGTCTGTTGGCTGAAGTCAATAAACAAAGCCAGTGAATCTGTGCATCAATAGCACTGTTGATGTCCTTTTTATTTTGTTCAAATGGAAAATTAGTTTTGAGAAAAGTATAGTCTTGGAAGCAGTGTTTGTATTGCTATTGGTGACTATAACTTTGTTTTAACAATACCCATTCTTGTTAAAATCCTTATTTATTCTCATACTTTCTCATACGGTGTCTCCCTTCTTCATATCTTTCTTCTAAGGGAAACTGTGCTGTCTTGAGTTCATCCTGTTTTTCTCTGACTCTCTGTGCCTCTGCCTCCCTCCATGTCTGTCCCGTAGGACAACAGTCCTCCCTGGCGGCTCCTAAAATACCATATGTACTGTGGCGTTTCCATGACCATATGACAGTGTAGACTCCCGCTGAGTTTCTCCCCGGCCCTTGGTGATGTTCTGGTGTGTTTCAGGAGTCTCCACCTTGACTGTATGCTCATTTGTTTCCTCTTGAGAAGCAAAACATAGACACCACCCTCCCAATACGCTTGTCTGTTTGGGTCCCTTTGATGTCAGACAGTCTCAGGGGTGTCCACCACTGTTTGGACCTGAAGTTGTGACATCATCTCTAACAACTTCAGACTCTTAGCTAAACTGCCATGTCAAACCCCACACCTTCATGATTAAGACAGATCCTTTAAAACGCCGCCAGACATGTTTTTAGCTCCTCAGAATAGACAACAGCAGCTTTATAGGCAATATCAAAGTATATTGGTGCAGCAATCAGGTGTAAATATAATCTTCTGGAGAGAGATTCTGTAATAATAGTCATGATGAAGAGCTGCAACTACTCTGCTGCTGATTGCATTATTGGCACAGGAACTAGGTCATATTTGAAGGGTTTCTTGGGGTGTACAAGAAGCTGGAGTCACCCTGATGGTGCGAATTAGTCATACTAAATTGTACTCAAATGGATAACAAAGGAGAAGATTGCTCTTCAGGCTGTAATACCACACAGCCTTGAGAGGATAGATTGTAAAGGTCTAATCTGCTAGGAAGACATAACTGGCGTTCTTCAGTGTATTTAAGGGCACACTCCAATTTATTTAAGACATGCGTGTAACTTTTTAGGTTGCAAACAGAGCAAAT
The DNA here is from genome assembly GCA_030068375.1 of Ostorhinchus rueppellii. Taxonomy (NCBI): domain Eukaryota; kingdom Metazoa; phylum Chordata; class Actinopteri; order Kurtiformes; family Apogonidae; genus Ostorhinchus; species Ostorhinchus rueppellii. The sequence goes on along the minus strand of JAQQZY010000010.1, from coordinate 23,582,394 downwards.
ATCAAGCTCATAAAAAAATAGGGGAAACACCAATCAGTTTTATTACTTGTACGATTAGGATATAATTATGATATCACAGTTATTACACAACTGCCTTATTGCACTCACTGTAGTTATTGTGCAATCATATAATATAAAAACAGCTGGTTGACTAACAGAAATGTCATATTTGATCACTGTTTCCACACGACTCTCCACTATTTGAGATGTGACTGTTTCTTTCTGATTGTGTAATCGTATGCTCTATCAGCAGCTGTCATTGCCAGTAATTTGTTTGGATATTTCAGTGAAAGACAAATCTGCCATGTTCAGTTTTTTGTTTACAAAGCCAAAGAGGGAAACAGACTATGTTGGTATAATACAACTCCTGTATGGTTTGTACTATACAGTGAGCCAGATCTATAAAACGTGTGCAAACTCACTGCACATGCAAAAAAAAAAAAAAAAAAGATTTACTAACAGTGCACACTAAGGGTTGTGTCTTTCCATGGTGCAAAATAGCTCTTATGTATCCAGTTAGTACATTTGACGCAATGAATATGTAATATGGGACATTTACACGCAATTGTGCGTGTGCTGGAAAATGTAAATATATGAATTTTGTACACGCAAAGGGATTTATCAAACCTGAAAGCAATTTTGCTCATAGAAACTGCATCTGAGGGGCCAAAAGGTTTTCTATTCTAAAAATATGTGCTCATTGTCATATATTAAAAATATATATTTAATTTGAGCATTATTTAATCAGAAAACTTTCATTAAGAGTAAAACATCACTTTTGCCTACTGGTGTATGAGTATATATGTGTGTGAATGGGTGAATGTGAGGACTTATAAAGCGCTTTGGCCACCGTGAAGGTTTATAAAATGTGCTATGTAAGTTCAGGCCATCTACCATTTATTTACCTTTTTTTTTTTTTTTTGCAAGAGCGTCCTGACCCAGAGAGGCAGTAGCACATATTACATATCAGTTACAGTCAGTGTTGAACCAGATCTACAACCAAAATAACACAGATTAAAAAGTTTAAAATTTACAGAATACACTGTCAGTACCTAATTTCCAAATAGCTCATATTAGAAACAGAATCATGTTTATTGCCATGTAAGTAAACATGGTTCACATTACTAGGAATTTGGTGCATACATGGAATATTGAGTGCGTAAGAAGCATGTAGTAAAAAATAAAATAAATAAACAAGTAAGATAAAGTTCAAAATATACAGTGTGGACAAAACCAGTGGGTTTGAGTTAGGGCTGCTCGATTATGGAAAAAATCATAATCACGATTATTTTTGATCCATATTGAAATCACGATTATTTACACGATTATGTCTTGAAT
>JAQQZY010000010.1:23496430-23506699 GCA_030068375.1 Ostorhinchus rueppellii | reverse complement strand
TTAACCTATCAGTGCATGTCTTTGGATTGTGGGAGGAAACCGGAGTACCCGGAGAAAACCCACACAGAAAGGTCCCACCCAGGAATCGAACCCAGGACCTTCTTGCTCTGAGGCACGAGTGCTAACCACTGCACCACCGTGTCGCCCCTAGCAGTTCAGTATAGTTCAATATTGCATAGCATAGTATAGTGTAGTATAGTATAGTTCAGTATAGTATAGCGTTGTATAGTATAATAAAGAATAGTATGGTGTAGTTCAGTATAGTATAGTAAAGAATAGTATAGTGTAGTAGTGTAGTATAGTTCAATATAGTATGTTGTATAGTAAAGAATAGTATAGTTAGTGCAGTTCAGTATAGTATAGTAACTAAACTAATGTCACATGTCAATACTATTCAGTGATTCTAACATCACAGACACTTTTATCCATCCATCCATCCATCCATCCATCCATCCATCCATCCATCCATCCATCTGCCCATTCGTCCATTCTCTTCCACTCATAAGGGTCTGGGTTGTGGGGGCTGCAGCCTAAGCATCGACGCCCAGATGTCCCCCCCCCCCCTCCACCTCCACTAGCTCCTCCTGCTTCACCCTTCCTTCACTCATAAACAAGACCCCAAGATAAACAAAATCCCCCCCTCTGGGTCCCTGACCTGGAGGGGGCATTCCACTTTTTTCTGACTAACAACCATAGCCTCAAAATTTGGAAGTTCTAACTTTATTTAAAAAAAAAAAAAAAGGTCATAACTCATATCAACAGTACAAAATAAAACAACATAAATGAAAATAAAACAAATGTTGTGATTTGTTATCATGACCAAATAATCATTTAGAATGTGTTGACATTGGTTTATATATACTCTAAAACCTCTGGAAACCTTTTAGTCAATTATTTCTCCCCTTTAATGATACCATTTTGGGTTGTATTATATAACATGTATTTATTTTACACTGTCAGGGACCTCAGTAGTGTGTGGAACATCCATATACAGTTTGGCACCTCCTCCTCATACTGTGGGATGGATGGCATCCCATTCCTCAGGCAGGAGTTGTTGTGGGTCATCCAGTGTGGTTGGTCACTCCAACACCTACAGCACCTCCAAGCTGATCCACACACACCCACACTGGTAAAATATGACCACGTTAGGGACCAGCATGAGGAGGAGGTGCCTGTGTATGGATCTGCCACACACTACTGAGGTCCTGACGGTGTAAAAGTGTGAAAAACTGTGAAAATGGCCCATATGTGTTGTTTTTTTTTTCCTTATTACTGTGGTAGAGGGCAATCATCCAATCCACTGAGCAACCCAAAACAAGAGTGAACATCGACAGGAGAATATTACAGAGGATTTTGGCACATTTATGGGAGCACTACCCACACGTTTTGCTGTGTGACTCATTCTGTGAATGCAAGATCCTTATAAGTTGCACCTTGTTGTAAAGGTCAGTAATCCAGGTTTCCAACACTAATTGGTACTAAAAGTGAGAAATTATTGACAAACTAACATCTCCATACTTTTTTTGAGGAGTTTAAGAAGTCATCTTATTTTTCAGATGCATCACACAGTTTCCTCAGTTTTCATGAAGGTCATTCATTATTATTTATGTACTGATGATAAGATAATAATGTTATTGTGCAACTTGATTCTAATTTGCCAGTGATTGCATTCATTGCTATGTAAGTTTTTTTAATCTTAAATAATAGTCATTTTTAAGTCAGTATGTTTCTCTCAAATTACTTCTCTTTCACCCTGTCATGATTGATTTCACAGTAAAGACCACATCACTACAGATTATCCCTTATTTATAACTCATGAATAATGAATACATGCAGTAAATTACTACCGGATTTTATGCTTTTGCTTATTTGTTCTGTATTTAAGTCTACTTTACATTCATTATTTATCTTGTAGTTATCTTCTTAATAATTTAATGCAATTTTTTTTTCTCAGGAGAGCTGCAAACAGAGCCAAAAGCTGTCCCTTACATGGTATAAAATGTGTGTGTTGAGTTGACTGTAGGTTCGACTGTAGCATGCATTCATTAACCCTGTATAGGGGACTCATAGAAATACTCTGAAATTCAGAATTTCTACCTTAGTGTGTTATTGGAGGACATGATAAGAACGCATTCCTTTGGTAAAATTTCTCAAAATGTTTTATTTTCATGGTAAATATTGTGTTTGTTTAATATAATTAATAATTACGTGTTGAATAATTTAGATAAATGTTAAAAGGTAATTTCATGTGTTTGTGTATTGGAAGACAATAATCCAGTTTTATATTGTTCATATATTGGTTCTGTGTCCGGCCTGGAACCAAAGTTTATGTTGTGCTGCTATGGCAGAATTAAATGAAACCACTGCATTGAAAGCATGGCTAAAGGTGTTTGGAGGAACTTTGACTCATGACAAGCAGCCAATGAGGTATTTTTTTCTTTTATTTGCAACTCACTTTGTATTTATAAGTTTATACTTTCAACTATGTCATGTATAGTTATTAATGTAAGCATATGTGTTTCTGTTGCTGTATGTATGTGCATCAGTTCTCACGGCACCAAAAATGAGAGGAGAGTGAAATAAATGCCAGTTTTAAAGGAAATGATCCATGTCTGTCGTGACGAGAGATGGGAATCGAGAACCGGTTCTTTTTGAGAACTGGTTCCCAGTAGCTCGATTCCTTGTAATCGTTTGCCTGTCTGCTTGATGATTCTGCTTATCGATTCCACCTTCATTACACATGCGCGATAATGTCACACGTATGCTGCATAGTTTAGGTCAGAATGTACCCAACGTACGTAGACCGTTTTTGAGACAGAACCGGTCTAAACAGATGACACCACTTGGAACACTGTCAGAGCTTCCATTTCTTCTAAAGGGTGGAATCCCTCCAATCTGCTCAAAAAATTTGTCCATGCAGCATGTGATTCATTTGATTGACTACTTAGCACTTACCTAGCAGCGGGACGTCATCCGGGCCCAGTTTCGGTTCTGGTGTGGGCAACAAACATGGTATCCCTTAAATACAAGTTTCCAAAGGCAGGGGAGAGGAAATGAGGTGCACAACAACAGGAGACGGGTCAACTGGTTCACACAGAAACGCAGCAATAGAGGAATTAGTAAAGCATCTTTAGTTTCACTTTCACTCTATGCCCCCCCAAACTGGACCCGCTGTCATCTGTTCTTATTATTTCTATATACTGTATGTTATATTTTTTCTGTCGACATGGAAATATAAAAGACCGGTAATGCAAACATACCCGTTGTATTCTTTTTTTCCTTCACCCAATGAGAATCGATAAGAGAATCGATAATGGAATCAGAATCGTTAAATTCCTATGGATTCCCATCCCTAGTTGTGACGGAAGCTACATTCATGTTGAAAATCAAGATCAGTGAACTTACCATGTTTGGTTCCTTGCCTTGTATGTAAAAAAAATAAATAAATATATAGATTAATTAATGAATTAATTCAATAAGTATATATATATGGAACGAAAAGAAGATAAACATATGATGTGAAAGGAACATTAGAACATCACTTTTAGAATATTAGACCAACATATGTGCTGATCCAGACCCCTGTCCACAGCCACATGATCCCTTTGAACATCATTCCTTACATTGGCACCATTACTTCCTGGTACCTAACAAAGCAGGTCCACTCACGGTTCATGCACAGGTGGACCTTACAGACCCTGGAGACCACATTGGACCTAAAATTGCTGACTCACTGTCCTCACTGGAACTGTTGCTGGTACTGTCTTGTAGTGAGTGCAGAAATGACTAAAAATAGTCACTTGGCCAATAAAGGGTTAATAATACCTGTCATAAGTTGGTTGTGTTTCCCAATCCAACCATCTGAAAGAGATAATTAGCATTAAAAGGGTAGCAGGAAAGATGGAGAGGAAACTCCACTGAACTCCACCATACTGTTTGTTCCCTCTTGAGCACAATAATGTTTAATTAACTCAGAAATGAAGTGCTAATTTTGGCAACAATGGAATTTGATGAAGACTCAATGGCTTAAAGAGATAATTTGGGTTTTATGGAAATGACTGTTTTCCCTTTGTGCTCAATCACTATTCTGTAGCAGAAGGAAAAATAAGAATAAAAACTTATCCAGTGACAAATTTCCTACCCAAGATATATTAAAACAACATAGTAGTAGTTTTCTTCTTTCCAGTAGTGTAAATATCTCAGTTAGGCCAGTGGAATGATCTCCAGACTCACAACTGCTAACTCACCCTGAGCAGGATTTCAGGAAACACCTCCATGGTTCATTCATTTTCACTATACCTGCCATTTTTCTTGTTGTTTTTATTAGATTTCCTCATAGCCTAGTCTGCCTTTACAAACTCCTGAGAGAATAAGCTTGAACTTATTGCTGTCTTTGCCTTCATACTATATATAAAATAACCCACAGAGATAGACAAAGCAAAGTCAAAAAGGGGATTTAAAAAATAAAAATCAAGGACATACAGTGACTGTTTTGCACTGTTGTCTCTGGAGGATATATATTTATAATGGATGTCAGACTTTAAGATTGTTGTACAATAATGGGATGTGAAGAAAAAGCATACAGAGATCCTACTTAACGTCCGTGTATTCGTGCTGTCAGCGTATGTGATGTCACTGCTCTGCTGTGTCGGGTTGTTTTGAGACTGAAAACCACCGACATTATCATATAAAAACGTTTTTGACAGTATTATGAGGCAATACATCTCCGCAAAAAGTACCTGTGTAATGAACTGTAAGAATGAGTAAATGCATTCCTAGATTACTTTAGACAGGAGTTATCACTTCATAAGAGTATTAAACACAACCGGCTCAGTAAAGATGATGGAAGGAACTGAAAAATAAAAAGCAATGAAATGATAAATAGAAGAGAACATTTTTGTTTTCACATTGGCAAATATTTCAGGCTCAGATTGAAATTACTCATGTTTTCATTTATCATTTGACACATTCATTCTGATATTTTTTTTTTTTTGGATTTGTTTTTGGATCATCTAGTAAATGTGCTAGAGGTTCATCTTTAAATTACTCCTGCATTAACAAGATTCTAGTGCTGATAGGAGGCTTAGACGTCTGCTGTGTGGGCTTTGATTGATAGGTGTGATTGATAGCTCTCTGTCCTGGCTGGCGCTCTGAGCCTCTGTTATTGAATGTTTCATGAGATGTTTTAGTTTGTCTTTAAAGTAGCATTTCGCTTTAGCTTCCCATCATCCCTCATGTGCAATTGTATCCCATTTCTGACTCCAAAAAGCTGTCATTATAATCTATTATTATACCTCAGTCTCTATACCTATTATTATTACACCCTCACTCACATTTTCTTTCATACATTAACCTCTGGAGTTTGCTGTTAGGTGAACGGACTGGCTTATGACAAACACTCTGTTTTCTATAATGTTAGTTACGTTACGTCAGCCATCAAGGATTTTGGTAGGTAAAGGTCAAAGGTCAAGGTCACTGCGTCTTCTTTCCTGTCTCATCTCATAAACATAAAATTTTAGTGTCTCAATAGGCGTGTTTCCACTATCGGAACTTCCGGGCCATTTTCAGGAACTTTACGGTATGCGCATGTCTCCGCTGACAGGGCCGTTTTCAGGAACCAACGAAGTACCTGCTCAAGGGTAGGTACTCGAGAACAGCCCGGTAGAGTCGCTGGGCAGTACTACCAAACAAATAACCTCCAATTTTAAAAGAGCAGTTGCTGGAGGAATTTGACGACAGGACGAAGCAGAAGACGACTACTCTTACTCGACGAAAGAACAGCGAAGAAGATAAGAAGCAAACATCCCAACTTCGTCCGTCTCGTCCTATTTTAAAAGAATAGTTGCTGGAGGAATTTCACAACACGACAATTTCTGATACCATTACTGTGTACTGCAACAGCACAAACCCAACAAACATCCCAACTTCGCCCGTGTCCATGCCCAGTCTTGTTGTGAGTTCCTCCTCTGCTGCTGCTTTGTTTTGGCGCTCTCTGTTAGTGACGTTACTACAGAAATGGACGCGATGTGATGACGTTGTCGTGAGGTTCTTACAGGGCCATTACTGTAACGGAGACACGTCACCTGAGAGGACCAGGCCAACTCACAGCCTGGTCAAAAGTACCTTCCCCCGAAAAAGTCTAGTGTAGTGGAAACACGCCTAATATCTCCTTAAATGGATTTTTCTACATATTGGTGCAACTGTTGACTTAGACTCAAGTAGCGACTCATTTAGTAATGGTAGTGTCGCTGTTTCCCTCCTACACTTTAGCCCTGCGCTTTCATTAGAGAACGATCCTCCTTGAAAGGGGTGAATACACTCACACCTAAGACCAGCTTTGACTTATGTATTCTCTGTTGAAAGATTTTTCTACCACAGTAGCCACGGGTTAAAGGTCACTGTGACCTCTCACAAGATGTGTTTGGTTTTAACTGTTAGCTAACTGAGAGAACTGCATGAACGTAAGGTGATGCAAGTACAGCGTCTCCTTGAATACACAGTCTTTGTTCGAGAACATGATCCAGAAATATCTTGTTGTGTTAAAATATTCAACTAATGCTGCTCAGGTGGGGGGATGCTTTCCCTCCCACTCATGTGCAGTGGTTGGAAGACATTATGTCCTGCTTAACACTGGAGAAAATTAGATACTTACTTCAGGTAAAACAAATGGGAAATTCCAGAAAGTGTGGGGACCCTTTCTAAAAATATTCCAGGCCATGTAAATGCTTAGGTGCAGTTAAACAACGCTGCACACTTTGTGCTCACTCCTAGCGCAGTTTTCTGTACTGATAGCAGTGATATTAACTATGTCTAGTGCACCGACAATGACGGAGGAGAGATTATTTTATGTACAGTCTGTTGTTTTGTTCTGTTTTTTTTCCTTTGGTGCTAGCTGTGATTAATATATACCAGGGTTTTCCCCAGACAATGGAACAACGGTGCTGCGCCAGTATACTGCTAGCTCACACACCACTAAACTCATTTTTAAATTTAGTGCATTTTTTTCTAATTTCCCCGATAAATTTTGCTAAAATCGACTGAAATCCATTAGGTTTGTAGGCACACTGTGTGGCCTCCCCCATCCAGCACGACAACTCGCACGGCCTATCTTCAAAACTTCCGCCATTTCTGCTTTGAGCCTCACTACAGCTACGTATCAGGTAGTGACAGCAACACTGCCCCCACGGTTTCTTTTGGTACTGCTCCGTTTGGCCTCTATCCGTAAGCTTTATGGAAATGTGCAGAAATCAGATGAAATGAACGTGAGCACAGACAGAGGGGCTCCGTCCGTATCTGTATTTAACGTTGAGCATAAACAAGCCTTTATCGGTCGGGATCTGACTGCACGTAAACATTTTAAAGGGTAATTTTCATGGGGAAATTTCATAAACAGCTGAGATCAATGGTCCGTCCGGGTTTGGCACCAGGATACTATAAATTTCTGGGGAGAACCCTATATACCCATACTGACGTCATATTGTGGCGGGCCTACCTCTCACTCATCGACGTGCCACGCTCCTGCCCATACCTTCATTACCCGCTCATCGTGTGCTTTGGGTCCTGTGCTTAAATGTGTCTTTGTGCTTAATACTGTATTTTTTTTTTCTTTAACAATATCAGACTGCATCTCTTGACACAGGGTGATGTTTGTCTTTTTTTCTCTCCTCCAACCCTGGTGTTTTTCATTTTTGTTCTTCTCTTCTGATAACTTGGAGCACAGGCCAACCTGTGATTCGTCAGTTATAACTGGATCTGTACTGTTTAAATTACGGGAGTACTCGGGGATCCCGGATCCCCTGAAACAGACATCATATCCCCTGAAAACATGATTTAGGGAATGTTGGGGGGTCTCTAAAATATTGGCAAAATGATATTTATTGACATAGCAATCGTTTGTAACGGGGAGGTATTTGCATATCCAAAGTGTTGTTGTGTTTATCAAAGATAAAATAAACTACTGCATTACTGCCAACATGTACCTATACTTGATTTACACTAGTTTGTGTCCCCAAAATTTTCCCACGAGTTCTACCCATGTCAGATGTATTGAGGAGCCTGCCAGATTTTTCTTGCGTGTTGTATCATTGTTGACGCGAGGTTGTTTTTGCGTATGCCAATGCGGACATGCTTTCCCCTCATGACCATATGGCTTCAGACGCGATGCGTGTATGGAGGTGTGGAGCCTGTGTGCAAAAGCTGGCTTCTCATGTGTTTGTAAATCCACCCTCTGAGACAAGCCCCCCCCCCCGAAAATCTCGACATAGTTCGAACACTGGTCCCATGTAATGTCTCATTGTTTAATGTAATCTTGGACGGTTGTAACTGGAAGTGAATTTCATTGCTCTGAAATATGTGCAATGACAAAGTCTCTTTGTATCCTAGATTTCTGTAAGGGCCATGTTATATGTTGATCAAAATATTTAACTAATGATCAACAACCCATATGTTGGTGGCTAGTGTTAATAACTGGAACTAGCCAGAGACGGATTAATTGGTTTTGCTCAGAATAACTGGAACTAGCCAGAGACAGATTCATTGGTTTTGCTCAGAATAACTGGAACTAGCCAGAGACGGATTCATTGATTTTGTTCAGAATCAGCAAAATGTATCTAATATCCCCAATAATAGGACTTGTTTTTTTTAAGGTAACTTTAAGGAATTACTGATTTTGAGGGAAAAATATTTGGCAGTATATTATAACATGAATATACTATAAAGGTGCAGTTTACAAATTAGGTGTTGGTTCCTAATGATCAGAAATAAGTGATGTACAAAACCTGTAGTTTTGTGATTTCAATTGAACAAGTGACTGACCTTTTCCTGTACAAACATCATTATTATATCTGCCCTTAAAAATCCTCCGAGTTTAACAGGGACTGTAGGTCACAAGGTCCTTTCTAGAGTGTTTGGGAATATGTTGTGTGAAGTCGCCAAATAAAGTGCACTGATATGTCCTTGTTTGTCCAGAGGATGAAGGACAGAGCAGTGATGACCTCACTCACAGAGCACCACTTTTCAGCTTTTATTGATCGATCTGTGGGGCAGTGTGTGTGAAAAAGACAAGGACAGAGACAGACATGTTATCATGTGTCCTCTCCGTGGACGTCCCTTTGTCTCTATGTGTTTTAGAGTGAACTGAACCGTAGCTTAAATTAGCTCTTTAGTGGGATTTCCCCAAACATGTATCTTCCCTAATAAGACCATTGAGGTAATTCAGGACATAGAGCTTTTGTTGTTGTGTTAATACACCCGCTGTCTGTGTCAAAGTCATACTAAGGCTCTGATAGTTGGCTATCGCTATGTCTGGATTACCGCTGTAATAATCTCTGATAGGCTTGTCGCATTATGCACTACCTGGTATTATGTTGGTGCTTTGGCTTACAGTCAACCACATAATCTAATTGAAAGCACCATTTTCTATTTCATTGAGTTATCTCTGACCTGTGTGGGTGTGTGTGTCCTTATGTACAATCTATGCTGTTTGTGCCTCAGGGATGAAACCACCTTTACATGCACTTTAAGCTTATCCCAGCCCCCCTTTTTTTTATCTGTACATAACCCAGATAAAGGAATAAAGAGATAAAAGAATACCTGGGTATTTCTTATCTCTTTCAAAGGATGAAGGACATGTTATAATGAATGTCAATGTCAGTTGTGTCTGTCCCTTATGTTAGAGTCTACCACCTGAATCCCCCCTAAAGACCCACCACACATTGAACAACCTTGGATAGCGTCATTGAAATCACCCACTTCTGAATAGCCTCTCAGCAGTTTTTGGTATTCTTTCTACAGATGCGCCAAAAAAATTTGAAACAGGTCTTGGCGTTCATTACTCAGCTGGCCCGTCCGCTGATTCTCCTCAAATGGAAACTCCCCAGCCCCCCTTCATGTTCTCTTTGGGTGCATGAGGTGCTTTATAATCTCCAATCAATCAGTCAAGCTTTATTTCTATAGCACTCAGGGCTGCTCGATTATGGAAAAAATCATTATCACGATTATTTTGATCCATATTGAAATCACGATTAGTCACACGATTATGTCTTGAATTTAGAACTGCATTTATTGAACATAAAAAAAAAAACAAAAAAAAAAACGCTCTCCTGTTAAATAGCTATATAAAAATATCGTGTAATGTTGTTGCTATGCCTTTGGATTAAAAATGTTGATAATTTCATAACTGTAGTAAGTTAGCTGAACAGACTTCAGTTCATTGTGCATAAATATGTAGGTTAATTTCCTGTTCAAACGGTTAAAAGGCCACTGTTAAAA
>JAQQZY010000010.1:23468392-23483000 GCA_030068375.1 Ostorhinchus rueppellii | reverse complement strand
TGGGGGCCCCCCCCCCCCCCCCCGCTATTTGAGAAACACTAGTGTAGGCTGAAGCAACAGCTTATTTATGCCTACCCTACTTACAAAAAGGAAAGTAGCAGAAATAAAACAAGATAAAAATAATGTAAATACGATTAGGAAAACTGAAGTATATAGTAAGTATCAAAATAATAGTCCGCATAACTTATAATACAGTATTTCAACAATAATTACAGATCAACAATGGTTATGGAAGTGACACATTCCAACAAGAAAAATAACGATGAAAAATACTGTTGAAAAAGTTCATTTAAAATAAAAACTTTCCCGTTTAAAATTCGGTGATGATCCAAATGTCACACTCTAAATGTCTTCGGCAGCGCCAGACAGGGTTTTGTTGGTGGATATGAAATAACTGATTTGTTCCAGCAGGTTTCAAAACCACTCTCTTATCGAATGTGTTCCTCGCGTCCCTATCTATATTGTCATTTGAGTCTTAAAATGAAAGGCAGACAATAGTACAGTCATTAGTAAGTCCATTAAATCCTTAATTATGCGAGCCTGCAGTGTTGTCTACATTCCAGTGAGCTCGCATTTTTCACCACAACTTCATTTGCTTCTATTCGACCTCCGTTCCTCAATACACACTTCTGCTAATTAATGGCATGAGTCATGGAAAGATAACGTTAATTGGCCATGCCTGCTTTTTTCTTCCGTTTTAAAGCATGGTATTCTATTATATCCAGATGAATAAGTGAGATGTGTGTTTGATGTGGTGAGTGTTATAATAAGATGCAGTTTTACTCTTTAGGATCACATTAAACCAGCCGTCAGGTTGCAGAACTGAGTTACACACTTGTTATTGTTATTGCTGATGTACTTGACGACTGTGTATTTATTTATTTATTTTTTGTCTTGATCTTTTTTTTCCCCTTAAATTTACAAAATGTTTCGTGTATCTGCTCTGCCATTGGCTCTTTATATTCATGAAGTGTTTTGGTTCTTTCCTTTTGCTCGAAACAAAAATAAACAAACACCCTAAAAGTTCCATCATATTTGTTAAGATAGCCTTGTATGAGTATTTTTCCTCCTGTTGTGTCTTTTATAATCACATTGTTGTCACGGCTGGAGACTGAGATGTGAACCCAAATACAGAGAGAGTCTGAGACTGAGCTGAAGGTTAAACAGTAGCAGTTTTATTGGTGAGTACCTGGAGAATCTTCAGTTTACGGGGTGATCCAAGGGTGTAGTGGGGAACAGGCCAGGGGTCAATAACCAAGAAATCAGTCCAATAAGCAAAAGTAACGATAGGGGATAAGGCAAGCTCAAAGGTCCAAAAAACAAAAAGGTAGTTCGGGTCAACACGGGGAAAACAATCAGGCTCGGAAGGTCCAAAGAATACAGACTTCAGGTCACAAGGGTTGCAGGCAAATAGGCTCGAGAGTCAGGATCACAACAGGTCAGAACACACGAGACAGAGGGCTAGTAGGCGCGCACAGACAATGTTACGAACTCGCAAAGACAGACACAGAACACCGGGCTTATGTACTCAGAAGGGGAGGAGAGACAGTTACCAACAGCTGGGTAACAAGACACAGGTGGGAGAAATAGTTTTGGAGGGAAAACATGAGGAGCAGGAAGTAAAGACTGAGGACATGACACAGGAGGGAAAAACTATCAAAATAAAACAGGAAAGGACAAGACAAAAACAGAAAAACAGGCTAACGTCTGTTTACGGATGTGACAACTGTAAAAAGTAAACGTTGAATCAGCTTAATTTTTCTTCAATATGTCACACATTTTTTTAAAAAATTGAGTGAACCAATTAAATTGCATTAAATTATATTTAATGCAATTTAATTTGGTTCACTCAACTAATCTTTTTTTATGTGTGACTGATTAAAGATTTTTTTTTTTTTTTTTTTGCAAATTATTTTTATTGGTTTTCACTTCACGTTGAGAAATGCCAATGATGAAATCAATGTACAGAATATTATGCAAAATACACGTACACCCACATACACATGTTACATACACAATACAGATTATAATTAATACTCACATTAAAACAAAGACCAAAAAAAAGCAAAAAAAAAAACCCAGACAAGGAACCAGCACATTCCTGCTGTAAGTAAACGCAGATGCACAGATCTCTGAGTACAATACAAATTAAGGATTGGTGGAGGGGAACTGAACTGATTTCAGGTGTTCAAGAAATGATTCCATGTTTTGTGGAATTTAATGGTCGAGCCACATAATGTAGCTTTCATTTTCTCTAGCTTTGAGTAGGATAACAGATCTCTTCGACAGTGATAAACGGTGGGAGGAGTGGAGGATTTGCATTTCAGTAAAATCAGTCTCCCAGCCAGTAGGGTGACAAATGCCACAAAGTCAGCCTTGAATTTAGGCACCACCAGGGTAGAGGGTAAGACCCTGAAGAAGAACTTTTTTTTTTTTTTAAGTTGATTCAATGTGTTACTTTTTAGAGTGTAGGGCTCCTTATGAGTAATCTGCAGTCAGAGGTCTTATCGGGACGCTGGCGATGTTGGCGTTGAGCTTCAGTGGATATTTGCCAACTGTAACTTAAGTAGAGGTCACAAGTTTACACGCACTTTGGCTCATCATAATCCTGCTGAATGATCCATTTGTGCCCATGCTGCTCTCCGTAGATCAAATATCCACATACAGTCATTCCTTCTTCATCATGACGCTTTAAGGTTTAGGTTTAATCGAATGCCTCAGACCGCTCACTCTTCACAGCTGGGACGGTGTTCTTCAGAATATAACATCACTCTTCTTACTGCATATATAGATTGTCGTGGTCAAACACTTTTTTTTTGTCCATTTTTGTCTCAATTGACCAGAGAACCTTCTGTTACATGGTCAACTGAGACAAAAATAGACAAAAACGTGTTTTAAATGGGAGTATTGTTATTAAGGCTGCCCTGAGTTTAATCAGGGCTCTGGTTCTCCAGTACTCAGCTTTGCAGGTACGTTCACAGCCTGTACTCCTTCTCTCCTCCACACTGGTTTTCCCTCTGAAGCGATGTATTTTACGTACTGTCACATCCTTTTAGTTTGAAAAAGTAATGGGCCTACTCTGAGAATGTAACTCGTGTAAAATACAGATATTTATGCAAAAATGTAGGTAGTGTAACACCCTATATGTAAAAATTTCCTGAAAATGTAATAAAACCCAATAATGTAATAACTTCACCAATAATGTAATAAAATATCCTGATTGATATTGTAATAACATGTTTACTGATAATGTAATACCTTATTACATTATTGGGGATTTTTGACATTTTCAAGTGGGTCTTTTTTTTTTTTTTTTCCCAAAGCTGATGATGTCAAACCTGACAGATAATGTATATATATATATATGTATGTATAATATATGTTCATTTTCAGTCCAGAGTTCTAAAGTTTGTGTTTTGAGAATCTAAAATACACTGGATTTGAAACAACAGAATGACTACTGGGTTAAAGTGCATATATTACAATATCAATCAGGATATTTTATTACATTATTGGTGAAGTTATTACATGATTAGGTTTTATTACATTTTCGATTGAGTTAGGTGCAATTTTGTTTCTTATATTTTCAGGACATTATTACATTATAGGGTTCTACAGGGAGTAAAAGTCAAAAGTTGCCAGAAAAATAAATACTCAAGTAAAGTACAGATACCTAAAAAAAATCTACTGAAGTACAGTAACAAAGTTCTTATACTTTGTTACTTCCCACTTCTGGAGCTGTCGTTACTGGAGATGGAGACATTTTTTGGACCGCTTACCCTTGACACCTTTAGCTGCTTCATCCAGTCCCATCAAACTATATTTATGTGGAAAATTTCTCTAAATGAGAAACCCGACTATTATCCCCCTACTGTATATCAGCCCCACCTCTCTTCTGAAGATCACCATTTTGATTATGGTAGGTATAAATCAAAATGAAATGATGAATTGTGAAAAAGGGAATTCAGTGCATCTCATTAAGGCCTATGTAAACTTTCCATCCTCGGGTGTACGTAACTGTCACATGATGAATATGTTTTGCCGTACAGCACACCCACACACAGGTACTCCGTTGTTGATGTTAATATGATGCAGTGCTTACTGTCCTCATGCAGTAATTCTACTTGTGTGCAGACTGACTGTGCTGTGCTTAAGCTGTCAGCTTTGTTTTATTTCCCTGCTGAACAAATGACTTCCCAGAACTCACAAATTGCTTACTGGGATTAAAAGAAACGTAGTGTGGATTTAGCGAGGCTTAAGATTCTTGCAGACCCAACACAAATGCTGTATACACACACAGTCATTCAAACACACACAGTTTACAACAGAACAATCAGTTATTGTATCTCCTCTTGGGCCCATGTCCTACCTTTACAAGTTTCATGTAATTGATGCTGTAGTTTTTTGTATTATCTCACAATGAGCCAGTTTACATGACCATAAAAGTCAGAAAATTGGGAGTAATCGGATAATTGTAATAATCAGATCTGATGTGTTTACATGCACTTGAGAAATGTAATAATCAAAAAACCCTGGTTCAGACACTCCAGTCCATTATCGGATTTGTTTTGGAGTATGCGGATAAAATTATTAGACCACCCCACACGCACGCATGCAGACGCACAATCGCACACACACATTTTTTTCCTTCAATTTCTTGTTCATTTTAATGCCTGGTATAATCTGTGTGGACAAATATAATGAGTTTAATTTCAGAGCTGATATCTGTCCATTTTCCTTTTTTTGTTGATAATAATTTGCCTTGATAAAAACCAAAATCACTTCAGTTCTCACATCAATATCTATGGCATTGTACTGACAAAAACAGTGCTTTTCGGCAGTCCATATTTCCTTTTCTGTGTGTTTCAGTCACATGATACACATAGAGTTCGTACTTGATTGCATAACGACTATTTTTAATGACTTTTGAGAGTCTGAAAATGTTTTTTCCGCGACTGTTCCTCGTGATGGTAGACTCAAACTGCTTGTTGTCTGTTCGACTACGCGACTTCTGTTCTCTATGGTTTTTGCTGTGTTTACACATGCGGAGATGTAAAAGAATGAAATAAGTCAGATTAAAACGCAGGAACATATCTGGCGCGTTAATCCGATTTCTCATACTCGGATTACTCCTGCTATCTGATAAAATATATGTTTAGACGATCATTTAAATAATCTGATCACTCCAGAAATCAGGTGATCGGAGTATTGCTGTGCATGTAAAGCGGCGGCCGTGGCTCAGGAGGTAGTGCTTTGTCCAATAACTAAAGGGTTGGTAGTTCAAATCCCGCTCAGTCCAAGTCATATACCGTTGTGTCCTTGGGCAAGACACTTCATCCTCCTTGCCTCCAGTGTCACTCACACTGGAAATATGAATGTGCATGAATGGTCAGTGGTGGTCGGAGCGGCCATAGGCACAAACTGGCAGCCACGCTTCCATCAGCTGTGGCTACAAATGTAGTTTACCAACACCAGAGTGTGAATGTGAAAGCGAATGAATAATGGATCTGATGTAAAGTGCCTTGAAAAGCTCAATAAAAATCTAATGTAGTATTATTATTATTATTATTGTGTTTTCTGTTTTATATTTTAAATTGTTTTATTTGATTTTAATTTTTTTATGCTTTTATTAATTTGTATTGTGTTTCTAGTGTTCTGTACAGCACTTTGGTCCACTGTGGTTGTTTTAAAGTGCTTTAGAAATAAATTTGGATTGGATCGCATAGGATTATTGTTATTTAACAGGCTCAATATTAAAACGGCAAAAGTCAAGTCCCCTTTCATCGATTTCCTTGAAAATTTGTGTTCATCCTATTCTTCATGTTTTGGTTTTATACTTCGCTTCTAACATAGCTGCTAAAGCCACAATAATGCAACATATTTCTGAAAAATATTCATTCTTGTTTAAAGCGGTTTGTCCTTTTAAAGGAAAATCAGGATAATTATCATTTTCTTCTAATGACTTCTGTCACTGTTACACCCAAAGATGCTTTACTCGGGTCACTCAGTTATTTTTTGGAGGACTGAGGCCCCATGCAGACTTACTGACTCTCCAAGGCTGTTGACTGTCAATCAATAACCCGGGTTTGGTAAAGGGGGGTAGACTTACTGTCTCTTGTTTGTACATTTTTGCCTGTCATTAACCTGGTCCTGTCATTCAAGAAAGATGTTTACTCCAGTCTTGTTCCCTACCTTATCCATATCTGGTTATGCTAAGGTAGGAAAGTCAGCAAAAGCACCCCAGGGGAGCTATTCTTGTAAACTGACCAGAATATTCTGTTACCTGTTTGTACAAGTATATAAGGCTGGAGATGAGCCAACCAACTAGACCACTTTAGGACATCGGTGTGTGATGGTCTCTGGATTGAGCTTGTGTTGGAACATGTTTTAATACATTCTCGTGTTCCCTGAAACAGAGTCCGACTTTTATTGTTTTATGCCTCAAATTATTTTACATCCTGTTAGGCTCTTCTATTTGAAAAGCATTTAATATGGAACACCATTAAGAAATGCATTTGTATTCATCATCCAAAGTGGACCCCAAAGTGAAGGAAAAGTTTTCTAACTGTCGAGGCTATACTTAAATTAATATCTATCTAAATTCACGGTACATGATCACGTGGAGCTCAGAAAACCATACACATTTAAGCAGGACGATAAAAGCCCATATGGCAGATGAATGCACCAGCCTTTTAAAATGATGACTTGGCTGCTGGTAAATCAAACACCCACCCTCTGCTGCTGCCAAACGGCCCATCGCCTCTCACGGACTCAAAGTGTGCAGAGGCTGGAATCTGCTGAACTTGGTTTTCTCGGGATTTTATTGGTCTTTTTTTTCCAGACTGGTATCACCGTGAACCACATGTGCATCTCTGAAAAAAATAATAAAATCACTCATTCATAACGTTCTGTTGAACCGGTCGTATTTTGGAGACAGTGATGAGTACAGATGTGCAGCTGTTGTACATGACGTTTAATTTAGGAAACTATCTGCAACACTTTAATGTACGCAGAAGCAGAACGTGTACCTTAAGCTCAATATACTGTACAAGATCATCTTAAAGGCTTCTGCACACACACAAAACTGATAGGAAAGTGTGAAACGCTTGCCCACGAATATTTCACGTCAAAAATATTCAGCAGGCCAGACCGTTCATCAGAAGAATAGTAATGGAATCCACATCACCCGGAGCTTCATCTGCAGTCTGTCTGTGGTGCAAACTGTATTTGATTCATATGATATCCATGTTATAGAGACTCTGTATAGTCCTGGTTTGTCAAAGCTCCTCTGCACCTTATCCTTCACTGGATTTTCTGTGATGGTTGCATGTTTTATACCAAACACTAGCTATATGTAGAGTTTTTTTGTCTTTCCGATTGGAATCATTGAAAAATGTTATATGGAACGTAACATTCCGATCTGGTGTGTACATGCGCCATGATATTTAATCAGAATTGTCCAATATGACATGCGCAGAAGGTAATGATTAGACCCTACTACGTCATCAAAGATGTTTATCGACAGTAGAATCGTTACAGTTCTTGCGACAGTTACAACGCTTTTATTAAAACAGCAACAGGAAACACGTGCGCTTCTTCAAAAAATGATAAGAGGAGAAGGCGTAGAAAATGTCGGATTAATAATGTGAGTGTTTTGCGATGTTTGTCTGTACTGCCCATGCCACCTACAAGCTCCCGAAAGCTGTGGATGAAAGTCCGCAGCAAAGACTAGTGGCAGCGGGTTGTTCTCCAGGAGTTTTCTGATGTTGACTGGAAGCAGAACTTTAGAATGACACGCTTCCTTCACCAAACTCTTGTGCGCTGAAAGAACGCACCCTGACAACTTTCCGTTTGACTGTGCACATGATACCTCATTCGGTTTGAGTAAAGGAATATTCCACCCCTGTCATTCCGATGAAATATTCTTTCAGATTGGCACTTTTCATTCAGAATGAGATGTTTATATGGGCTATTTTCTTTCTGAATCAGCCTCAAAAACCGATCACAATCAGAACGTTTGGCTCCATGTAAACCTGCCTACTGTGGCGTTGAGTCAATACATCTGGGTCGACTGTTATCGTTGCGGTCACATGACATCTATTCGTCATAAATGATTGGTCGATGCTTTTGTTCATGCTGCAAAATCAAAGTTGCATTGGAAAAATTAAACCTTGCTTTTTTTTTTGGCCACATTAAGTAACAATGTATTGCAAATTAATTGGGCCCCCATGTGTAAAGATCTTAAAAAACATACACTGGTGCTTAAATGTTTCGTCTTTTCTGCATAAATAACCTAAACACATACATAAATGTAGTATTAAACAAAATCAGATTGGATAATTTTACATGAATAAGTAAATTAGTCCTTTCTTTTATGTATTTTTAGGATTTTGGTGAAAATGTGATCATGTTTGTGGTTAAATTTATAAGCTGAGTACAGTGTGTGTGTGTGTGTGTGTGTCCATTGAGAGTAGGGTCTTCTTTACTAGATATATGACAGGGACAGTTTACATATTCAGGGGTTTTGTGTAATCTCCATTGTCCTTCCAAATGATTTAACCCCTTAATGCCAGAATCGATTTCCAATTGTGGGGAAAAAAAATTTGACTTGGGTTTTTTCTTTCAAGTCGGCAGTATTTTGGTTCCTTTTTCAATCGGGGGGTGTGTGAATTTGCATCAATAGGTGTTAAGGGGTTGAAGAGAATGTTGAAGTTGTTTTCCACTAAGTCCTGCCTTGCATAACTTTAAACCTGTGGGGCCGACGATCACACCGGCATGATCAGATCACGTGGTGGTAACAAAAAAACTCTGTCACATGAAGCGCTGCCGTCAACTTTACTCAAAAGTGCGGATTTGAAACTCCCTCCCAGTTTTTATTTGGCACCGACAGACCACGGAAAACCGGATACATGATTGTTTTAATTTTATAGTAGAAAATATGTTTATCCGAGCATAAATGCGCACTTATTCTTGTGGAATGGAACGGCAGGTGTTGCATGTCTGTCCATATATTCACCATTTTACAAACTAGGTTTTAATTGTAATAAAGACTCTTTTTTTTTTCAATTCAAATTTAATAATTTTTGTGTATTTTTTGGCCCAATATGTTAATGAGGTAGGTTATAGTCAAATAATAATTATCTCTTCATATAGATGATGTTGTGCTGAAAGAAAAGATACCAAGCACGGGCATGTTAAACATTTATTTTTTTAATTTTTTTTTTTTTATGTGGTATATTGAGGCAAAACAGAAGTATTCAAAAATAGGCTCAGGACTTAAAGGGTTAAACTAAAGCTCCTATGATAAACAAGCAAAATAAATGTATTAAAATATTCATAGTCTTAAATATAGTCTTACATAGGGCTGAGCAGTCAACATGAGGGTATTTATGCAGGATCATTGAGCTCTTGTCTGTTGACTGGAATACCTGAAATTATTTATAGCACAGTTCGTGCTACACAATTTGCTGCTGTAGTAACATTTCTGGACACGTGTAGATTTGTGGGGATTACAACGGAGCAAGTTTTGTCTATTTTCAGTGATAGGAAAAAATAACAGCGAAGCACATTTTTGGTGTCTTGCGTATAAACAGAGGCTTCGGGTTGTAGATAAAGAGCCTAAAATGACTCAACTATAGTCCTAAGTGTACATTTCAACGTCCTCAAGGCCTCATCATTCAGAGGAAGGTTTTGTACGCAGTCGGCTTTCTCTTTGTTTGTTGCACTAAAATAGAAATGGCTGAATTCATTTCAACCTTCCGATCTACAATCACGATCAAAGGGTTTCGATCTAAAGCATTGACTCTCTGTCTTTCTCTCTCATGTTCATAGTACTTTTGAAGATTTTTTTTTTTTTTTTACTCCTTCTCTGGTGCATGTGATTGGCAGTCTCTGACATGAGTGGGCTGCATTCAGCCAACCACTGATCTTTTTTAAGGTTTCTTCTGTCCCCCGCTATTCTCGTCACATCTGTCATTTGCAGCCTCCCACGGGAAAGGCTTTGTTTAGAACAGATATTGAAACTTTTTGAAAGAGTTTTTACCAATATTGTTGGGAGCGCGCCTGCACTGTGACAGTATTTGTAATTTTAATTAGAGCCGTCAACAGCGGCAGTAACAGCCCGCTGGAGCTTTTCCATCCCAAAACTGAATGCAACACAACATTTACAGTTACAGTTGGAGCCTTTAGTTCACACTACAAAACGACAGAGACAAATGGAGTTTAAAGACTGTTTACTACAGACTCGCTCAACACTGTACTCTGATTCTTCAATGATGGCATGGTTTGGTTCTTTATTTCTAACAGACCAGTTCAGTTTTATTATTATTATTATTCAAATCTGTTTATTGCTTTTAACATTTTTTTTAGAACAGCACAAACATACACAAAATGCATAAAGACAACAGTTAGTGCGCACAAAAAGACAGAAGAAACATAAGGTAAGCATCAAGTCATTGGAGTACCAGTCCAGTTTTAAACTCATTTCCCACTGTGGCGTCTACACTGCAAACAAGTAGAATCTCCTGTAAAAAAAAAAAAAATCCAGTAAACTTAAAAAAGTAATAAAGCATTAGTTGAATCAGTGAAGTGGACTTTGTTAAATGTACTTGAGCTAAAAATGGAAGAGAACTTTTAAGTTGAATGTACTAATAACTGAGTTACATTAAGTGAAGATGTTTAGTTTAAAGCAGGGGTTCCCAAAGTGAGGGTGGGGAGCATATTTTCAGAACCTTTTATTGTAATCCCTGAGGTAACTAAAACTGATGAAGAATAGTGTTGTTGTACTTATTTGCTACAAGAAGGATAGTGACATTTTCAAGTTACATGTAGTACTTTTACTTTGAAAGGGCTCATGTGTCATTACTGCAACATGATCAACAGCTTTTTATAGCAAACAGGTTTGGGATTGTTCTGCCTCCAGGTTTGACAAATGGTGTTGTATTAATAAAAATAAAATAAACATCAAAGGCCAATAAACACTGTGAAACAGACATTAACATAAATAAACATAAGCCCCACCTTGAACCCCTGTACATAAAACAGAACACAATGAGTAAAATGTCAAGTACCCATAATGCAATGTGGTTATGTGGGTGACGTCAATGTGTTATTAGTAACAGGCAGAACTTAATGATATTGAGTTGTTTGAACTTAGACACAAAATTACAATAAGGTAGGCCGTTAAAAAGTACAGTTAACTCAGAATAAGAGCCGGCCCAAGGCATAAGCGAACTAAGCACCTGCTTAGGGTCTCGCGGTCACTAGGGGGCCCCAAAGAGCAATAAAAAAAAGTAGTTTTTGCATGTATGAGTGATGATTTGTGCTCAAACTTATACTATTGTACAAAAACCTAATTTTCTGTGGTGCTGTTGATGTAGACCTAGTGATTCTTCCTGCCTCTGTTTAAATGTTAAAACTCCGCTGCACCATAACATGTGCCTCCTGCCGTGTAGTGAGCACTAAACATCCAACTAGTGAGTACTTCCAATCAAACCAGTGTCACAAAAAAGGACGTATCCTTCTGGGCTCAAAAAAGAAAGAGGAAGATGAGGGAAAAAAATGCAAATAAAATGAAAAAACAAAATAGAAGGCCCCAAAATCCAATTTTGCTTTGGGCCCAATGGAGGCCTGGGCCGGCTCTGCTCAGAATTAACAAGTAATGTTGATTAATTAGACACATTTAAGTAATACAAACTTATGTCTTTGACTTGAATCAAACTCTGGGTTTACAGTGTAACTGTGGAAGGAATGAGGTCATTCTTTAAAAACAAAAAAAAGTCAAATTATTGTTTGTTTTTTTTCTTTTTTTTCTAAATAGCCATGTAATAAATGGGACAGGGCGCAGTGGCACAGCTCTTACTTTGAAATAAACCCCTTTCAAGATGAATCAAGGCCCCTGAACCCTGCACCATCCTGTGAGGATTTATTTGACAACCACAACCAGCTCACCGGTATTATTCTTTACGTAGGACGACGCACAAGTGGCCACAGTTGAAACATCGCTGTCAAATAATAACTTGTACGTTCACAGCAAATGATAAAATGTTTTCTTATTTTATTTTAATGTGGTTACAAATGAGTCTTTGCATATTCTTATTTAGGTGTTTTAGGTCCTTCCAAGGTACAGACGCAGACAGGAAACTGTATGTACACAAACAAACGTAGAGGATAGTGAATGTGACACACAACAGGCTAATTATAGTCTCTGCGTCATTTGTTTTCAAATTAGGTGTCGTCTGAAGCGAGACAGTTGTTTTTATTTGTACGGAAGAGGAAACTACTCTGATTATGTCTTGACATGAATTCACTTACATACACACTGTGAAATGAAATCACTTCTACCAGATGGGAGATTTTGGCCTTTTCTAATCGAATTTGATTGTTGAGTAGGAATGAATCTTTTCAGGAACATGAAGCAAAAAGCTGCACAACCTTGAAAAAATAAAGTGGAATTCGTGTTTGTGACAATTCAAAAAGTAAAGGTTGTACATGATAAACATCTTAATGCCGATCAGTTTCCTGTTTATTGTATTTATGATTCAGAAGTGAACCACGGAGACACACAACAGTTAAACATTAACAAGGTTTTTTACTCTTTTTATTTTTTTTTATTTCTACAGTTCTAGAGTCATTTATTTGTTTAGATAGTTTGGATTGGATGTTTAGTTCAGCAGTTATTAGAGGTAGAGTCATAAATAGTTGTGAAGCACTGCTTGATATTTTTGAACATCAGTCCCTTTCAGCTACAACCATTGATTATTTTTGTAATTACCTCCACCAAGGAGGTTATGTTTTACTGTGTGTTTATTTGTTTGTTTGCTTGTTTCCATCCAACTTTGTTTGTTAGCAACATAACTCAAAAAGTTATGCATGGATTTTGATGAAATTTTCAGGGTATGTCCACACTGGGTCAAAGAAGAGATGATTCAATTTTGGAGGCGTTTTGGAACTTTTTAAAGGATTCTTTATCATTGTGAGATAGGGCATGGTGGCACAGAGATGCATATGAGGTCATTCACCGCCATCTAGTGGAAGAAAGTACTAACACTACCTTTAAAAAAAAAGTACAAGTACCTTGGTGGAGGTCTGTGCTCTGAGTGCTTTTCTAGTTGATGAATCTATTGATTATTTTCTTCAATTTGATTGGCTTAAAAGCTTATTTGAATATGGGGGAAAAAAGTAAAAATATGGAAAAGACATGTCTGAAAATGACAAACTTGTCCGTTATTCCAGAACCACCTGAAACAACAACCACAAAAAGTATAAAAGTAAAAGGCTGAAACAACAATAGCAGCAGTATACAAATACACAGCAAAATCAGCAGTGTAAATTCAACACTGTGAGACTTAAATTCAACACTTTTAAAGTGTCGAGATTGGTCCACACCACACAGTGTCAAAAGCACACTTTTGAAAGTGTTAAGCGCTTAACACTATGACAGAGTTGGGCCAACTCTCTCAATAGTCAAATTTTAACACTAATAAACACAACTCATTAGTTTTTTTAAAGAAAATAATTTTAACTGGTAAACCAATTTTAATATTTGAAAATATCAGATATGTAAATCAGACACACTTACATTCTACTCGGTGTACTTGTAGTGCTGATTTGGTCATTAATCGGCCTAGAACTAATTTACTAAAGTCTGTTTTATATAGGTCATCGCAACTCTGGAATAACTGAGAAAGTCACTTACTTTATATGTATTTAAAATAACTCTAAAAATCTATGGAGTATCACATGTGAAAGTTGTATTTATTGGATGTGTTAACTGTTGTTTGTTGCTAATGCATTATCACTATATTTATTACCAATGATGTGTAAATTTTTGATGTCTTTTAACTGGGACCCCAGGAAGGTTAGCAACACTATGATGGATGCCAGTGGGGATCCCCAATAAACAACAAACAAACCGGCTCAGTGTTGAAATTTCACAACACTTGTGTGCAGTGTCAAATATTAGCGCTGTCAGTGTTTTAAAGTACACTTATATTGAAACAGTGTAGGGGTCTCTAAGGTGGGGGTCATGAAGGGCATAAGTTCACTCTATTTCATTCACCCTAGAACATGCTTTTACTTTGATAGAGTAAAGTCCTCCCCACTTGTTACACAATAAAAGCTGCATGGTGACAGTCAGGTTTGGTTTTGTTCTGCTACAGGTTTGACGAATGGTGTCACATTAATAAAACAAAAATAAGCATAAAAAGGCCAATAAATGTTGTAAAACAGACAAATGAACATTTACACAAACCCCCCTTGAGCCCCTGTACATAAAATAGAACACAATGAGTAAAATCGAGTACCCACAATGCAATGTGGTAGAATAGCGCTAATCACCATTGTGTATATAGTTAAATTTTACACTGACTTTTAACTTGATTATTAGAGCTGGTTTACTGTCCATAGAGTTGAAAATACTCTAGGTTAAAACTAGCCTGGCAAGCCCTACTAAGATATGAATACATAGTCTGGACACGATCCAGAGACTGAGCTTAAGCGTATGGGTGGGATCAACGGCTGTCTTTCAAACGGCTCTGCACGTAATAGGCCAGCGCTATGACCAATCAGAGCAACGAACAATGTGACGTATACAGAACGACGAAAACAA
>JAQQZY010000010.1:23362140-23376141 GCA_030068375.1 Ostorhinchus rueppellii | reverse complement strand
CTTTAAAAGAAAAGACTTCAGTGCTTCTTCCTGCTCGGCTTTCAAAGAGAAGCCCAAGTGCAACTCTCCCAAAATTAGTTATTAATTAAATTAATTAATAATTTAATTACATTTTTGGATGAAGCCAAATTAAACGACTGCTGTTCCGTAGCCGTAGCCATCGTACTTCTTCTGCAATCTAACACTGTTCGTGATTGTGCTAAGCCCGCCCTACAATCTCGCTACACAGATGGAGCGTTGTGATTGGATCGGTTAATTTGTATCGGACCTGGCTGAGGCTCTATGGAGCGTGCCTAGACCAACGATTCAGGCAAAAAATATGTTTTGCCACCAGAGGCGGGCTAGTTTACTAGGCTAGTTTGTCCGGAAACAGACATGTCTTATTGAATGAACAAAAGTTCTGAAAGTCCACCTCAACAGGAGGGTGAGCAGTCATTACTGGCTTGTCCATCAAAGGCCAACATCACAGTCTGCTTAAGAGCACTGTTTTAAACTTTTAGCATTTCTCCAAAAACAACTGATTTGTTATTTTTATAAAACGCTCATTGTACATCCCATCAATGTAAAACAGATCTTATAACAGAGCAGTATCTAGTAGAATTACACAATCAGATGCTTCCTCTTTGGTTAATCCTACTTTCCTTGCCCCTTATGTTGAAATTAGTATTTCAATTCGACAAATAAACTCCACTGATCATCAAAGCGCATAAATGACCAATAAATCTGAAACTGAACACCAAACTACTGGAGCTGAGTTCTGATGATAACAATAGTTTATAATACATCCTATTGGCATCTGCGTCTGATATAAACATCTTTATTTCTGTCTTTCTGACTGATTCCTACATATACAAAACTTACTGGTGTCATATATTTCAAGTGTGAAGCAGCAAAATGTCAAAAATTTAGAAGTTATGAAGGAAATGTATTATAAAAGCTGACCTTACCTTGGGTTAGAGATGTTAATGGTTCAGTCTCTGCTTTTATTTTTATTTATTTTTTTACAGTCTCTTATTCTCTTCTACTTTTATTTCATTTCATCTTGTCTTATTTTATTGTATTGTAATTTATTTTATTTTGTCTTATTTTACTTTATTTTTGCATGTGAAACTGTTTCATCTTGACCACGCCTCCTTGTATCACAGTGGGATATTTCTGAGTAAACAAGAGATAAACAATAACTATAGAATTTCCAATAATAGTACATTGGAGTAAATGAACCTTTGTTACTCAGTCAGTTATCAAAACATGAGCAAAATAAATGAATTGCACTTGTATGTGTGACCGGTGAACTTGTTTAAGCACTTCCTTATTTAGTCTTTGTGTTTTGACATTTGTGCGCGTGCCTCGGTCTAAGGCAATGAAATATAAATAGAGTGGTTAGATAGCTGAGAAACTGACAATTAACTTTGCAAGGTTCATTACAGAGTCAGTGTTAGGATTTAGAAAAAAAAAAAAGACTTGGTTTGCTTAGAGAAAAAAAAAGCTTGGTTTTCCCTGAGTTTATTTTTTTTATTTTAGACAGTTTGAAAAAAAAGAAAGAAAAAAAAAAGGCCAAAATGTTGATGATGTTGACGTTTGCAGTGAACACAATGAGATCTGGGATGGAGTTATGTTTCATTTCCGCTCCTCTCCATGTGCTCTTCCTCTTCCACTTCACCTTCCACTCCTCATGGCGACCCGCTCTCTTTAACTGCTGACATCAATTGAGAAACGCTTGCAACTCAGCGTGCGATCAGTGGTGCCTTCATTTGCAGCTCCACACCACGCACTGTGCCTATAAAAGCTGATAATGTGATAATTAAAAGAGCTGACAGGCAAGAACTGTCAGCAAGACACCCTACTTTACCAACCTCTGCTATCTGATATACCTTTCAAATTACAAAGCTTCCACCCTTGAAGTATGACACATAAAAATATCAATTGAAATCATTAACTCGGCTCAAATAGTGGTGAAAAGCTGAAGTTCTAAAGAGCCTCTGTGGAGGGCAGTGTTAATGAAAACTGTCCTGCAAACATCGCAGCTTGGGTCTGAGACCTGAGATGAGGATTTGGAGCAGACAAAAGATCACTGCCATGTCTCTTTCTTGCTTTCTCTCTCTCTCTCTCTCTCTCTCTCTTTCTCTCTCAACCACACCATGATTTATTACCTGAAAAGACAAGAGAACTAATTAGTGGAGTAATTAATTAATATAAATTTGCATATTTGCATTTGCAATTAGTGCAGTCAACTGATTAGTCTGAGATGGGGAGTTTGACTCATCAGATGCTGGTGTGTGTGTATGTGTGTGTGTGTGTGTGTGTGTGTATGTGTGTGTGTGTGTTTGTGTGTGTACTGGACCAGAACGATCGGCAGACCAGCTGAGGCATTTTGGGGGGAAGGCAGTGATGCAGGGCCTGGGGGGGGGGGGGGGGGGGGGGGGGGGGGGGGGGGGGGGGGGGGGGGGGGGGGGGGGCGGCCCCCCCCCCCCCCCCCCTCCTCTCTCTCTCTATTATTTTCCATGTGTGTGTACATGTGTCTTAATGTGTATTTGAGGGTGTGTTTCTTGTTTTGCGTGGGGCTCACATCCCTCATATTGGGTTAAGTGAACCCACCACCATGTGCACACGCTGGTATTGTCACCGTGGAACCCGCTGCCTTACCTTTTGCCGCCATCGTTCGTCGTTTGAACCCACGCTGAGGTGTAATCAACACGCTGTCACGCTCGGCTGCCGGGGCCATACTTCTGATCAATGTCTCGTAATGTCCAATACAGAGATTGATAAGTTGCTTTAATTGATTATCCTTGCAACAAGGTCATTCACAGGCATACATTCATGTGAGCACTTGTGTGTGTGTTCCACATAACTGAGGAGTGCATATACCCATATCGAGTGCCAGCTGTGTCCCACTGTGGATTTGGCAGCGTGCCACTGGGCCTTTTCCACGGGGTGTACTTAATGTCTATAGTCCTGTGGTATCACAACTACCTGCACTGTGCATGTCCCTCTGGTATGTTCACATCATCCACTGTGTCTAAGGTGCCTGCTGGAATTTCTTCACCTATTTTTTTTTTTTAGGTCATATTCTACAGTACAACACTGATGATCATAGTTATACAGACGATACACTGATATATATGACAACAGCCTCGTGCACTCACTCTGTAAAAGAACAAATACATGCACACTCCAAAATAAGAACAAAACACAGATTGCTATTATATAAAAGGGGGTAAGATTACATTGGGTCAGGAATAACAAAAAAGGGAAATTCAGTTGCCCTTCAATGACAGGACAAGGTCAAATCTAAACCAGTAGCTGTCCAGTTTATACAGAGCTGCAACAATGAATCCATTTACCACCGACTGTTGAATTCAACTGAATTAGAAAAATCTAGATTCTCTGATCGTAGCTTCTTAAATACAAGTATTTTCCTGCTTCTCTCCACCTAAGAGAGAGTAAATTGAACTCTGTCTCTGGATTGTGAAGCAAATTCAGAATTTCATGTCATCTTAGACTTTGAGAAAGACTTCTTTGTTATTATCTAACCTTAAATTAATTGATTAGTAGAGAAATTCATCAAAACATGGTGTTCGTTTGCTCATTACGAAGGCTTTTGTAATTTGGTTATTGTCAATTTTATGTATAATATTATTTATTTACTTATTTTTTTTTACATTTGATTTCTTTGTCTTTAATTCTTTATCTGCTTGAGCTCTATTTATGAAGCTGCTATAATGGATCTGCGGATGGATTTGATCTTATCTCATGTTTTCTTTCATTTTATTTTCTTCTCATATCTTATCTTGTCTTATTTTTTTTCTTATCTTATCTCATCTCATCTTAACTTATTTTATCTTATATTATCTTATTTATCTTTAACTTATCTTATCTCATCTCACCTTATCTTATCAAATCTTTTCTTTCATTTTCTTTTCTTATCATATCATATCTTGTCTTACTTATTTATTTTTTTCTCATCTCATCTTATTCATCTTTAACTTATCTTATCTCATCTCATTTCACCTTATCTTATTTATTAATTTTTTCTTATCTTATCTCATCTCATCTTATCTTTCATTTTATTTTCTTATCATATCATATCTTGTCTTATTTATTTAATTTTTTCTTATCTTACCTTATCTCATCTCATCTCACCTTATCTTATCTTATTTATTATTTTTTTCTTATCTTATCTTGTCTCATCTCATCTTATATTGTCATATCATATCTTATCTTTCATTTTATTTTCTTATCATATCATATCTTGTCTTACTTATTGAATTTTTTTTATCTTATCTCATCTCATCTCACCTTATCTTATCTTATTTATGAAATTTTTCTTATCTCATCTCATCTCATCTTATCTTATCTTATCTTAAAAGCATCAGTTGCCTCCTTACTATAACACTTCATTGTATCGGTTTGTTTTTCACTCTGATGGTGTTTCTTCTTTAAATTATGAATAAGCCCATAAAATCACAATGACATTTGCTTATTCATGATTTCATACCGGATGACATTATCAGAGTGTCTCAGATACATCCAGACTGCCATTGAATCCCTACAAAATCTTAGCGCTGTGTCAACGTTAGTTATAGATCTGGTTCAACTCGCTGTCATTCTGGAAGAGGAGAAAAAGCTGTATGGGTTGTTTGCTAATTTGTATTTCTTTGAATGAATCACACTCGTCTTGTGCGTCTTTGCAAAGTAGTGTCAGGGGAGACGATGTGGTGAAACATTTACCTGTGGGTAAGCAAGCGGTGGCATTAAAATAACAAAATTCTCACTTACGAAAACACAGCAGAAAAAGATGTGTTTCCGCCAAAACTTGCCTTTTTCAGTTTGTAGTTGCAACAACGTAGTAACAGGAAGAAACAGTCGTCCAAAGGCAGGATTATTCCAGCAGGGTATATCCTAGAAGCCAGTCAGTGTTATAAATAAACTACATATTCATATTTTTTTAGTGTAACTTTTCTAGTCTCTAAAAACAATGACCAAGTTCATCATTCAGGCATTTTAATAAACTTATAAACTAAAAAAATAAGTCTGGAATCACTCTAAAGTCAACAAATCCCTAAACCGGGGTGTCAAACTTATTTTAGTTCAGGGGCTGTGATCTGAAGTGGGCGGGGCCAGTACAATTCATTCATTCATTCATTCATTTTTTGAACCTGTTTTATCCTCACTAGGGTCACGGGGAAACCAGTAAAATACTCGACATAGTAACCTTTACATAATAATCCCCATTTTTCCACTTTGTTTTAATGTGAAAATATGAATAACCTGATATTTATTAAGAAAAATAAGTCAAGTTTCAACAACATTATGTCTCAGTTTATTATCAGCATAATGCACTGTAAAAAGTAAAACACTGAATGACTTAAAAATTTTTCTTCAATAGGTCACACATCAAAAAATGAGTTGAGTGAGCCAAATTAAATTACATTTATTTACATTCAATATAATTTAATTTGGTTCACTCAACTAAGTTTTTTAAGTGTGACCTATTGAAGAAAATTTTGTAAGTCATTCAGTGTTTTACTTTTTACAGTGTGTACAGATCACCATGAACAGATTATTTCATTAAAATTTGACTTTTTTTTCCTTAAAAATGCTCAAGTTGTTCATAATTGTGACGATACTTTCTAAATGTAAATATTTTCATGATAAACTTTAACACTCTTGACAAATTACAATATCTAACGTCTTCGGTACAATTTTTTAAAAAATTTGTAAATTCATCCCGTGGACTGGGCTGGAACCTGTGGCGGGCCGGTTTTGGCCCCCAGGCCGTATGTTTGACACCCCTGCCCTAAACAGTAAAAGCCTTGCATGTGCATCACTGGTATTTCTGTCATGTAAACCAAACTCTTACTGGTCCAGATTAAATATTCCTAAAACCAGGTTAAAGTTGTGGTCTTCAACTTACTCTCTTTGCATAAGTGACTTTATTTGAATTACATTAACAATATTTTTCATTACTCTCTTTTATGACTATTTTATGTGCTTTGTACTTTTAACTGCATTTTTAATATCTCTATCTTTTACTGTTTTGGCACTTTGTTTTTATTTTCCTCTGGACCCTCCTTTTCTTTATGTAAAGCTCAATCGATTGCCATTGTAACTCCATGAAATGTGCCATAAACTTGCATCTCTTTGCCTATACTGTATAATATACCACACATATAGTCTATAAACAGACAACAATCATCCTAACATGATCCTCTTGTTTGCATCTCCTTTACAGGAACACAGCACAAATCAAACTGAAGTCAAATGAATTTCCTCATATGACATTTTCTCTGCATCTTAATTGTAAATATGCATAGAACTGTAGCCTTTCATAAACTACATGCTTTATTTCTCTCTGTGCCCCCATCTCACCTGTTGAGAACGCAGTCAACTCCGCTGCACATCCCTCTTCCTTCCAGACAAAAAGACATCTTACACAGGGAGATGCAGATATTAGTTGTTATCCCGCTCCGGTCTGTGTTTTTGACGGTAAACGCGGGCCTCCCGGTGCCCATTACTGGAGCTGCCAGATGATCGGTATGGAATGGAGGTCCCATGGGACACTGAACACGTGGTCTAGGCTGCCACAAGACGTCAGCGGCAGATGGCATGGGTACCCGCTGTTGGCATAAGTGTCATTCCTCAAAGAGAGAGAGGAAGGGGAGAGAGAGAGAGAGAGAGAGAGAGAGAGAGAGAGAGAGAGAGCACAACACAGCAAGGCAGAAAAAGAGAGTGCGCAGGTTGAGCTTTTTCTTGTGCGTTTGGTTTGGAGGAGAAGACGCCGCAGCGCAGATTCAGGGATAATTGGGAACATGCGAGGTGCACGCTGACCAGAGGTAAGTACTGGAGCCTTTCAACAGCTTATGAATTGCATTTGTTCACATTTATTGCATAGTTTTGCAATGTTGTTTGACTTAAAACATGCACGGATAATCTGCTTTATTTTTAAATCAAAAAATCATGAAGGTTATTGGAAGGATTAAAGAGGATCTGGTATCACAAGTGCAAAGACAATAAAGTTGAGTGCCTTTCAAAAGGTAGCAAGCTGTGACATTGGCCTTGCTTTTCAATTTGTTCTTCTTCCTCATGGGAGGACCCATTCACAAGGTAATTAACAGACAACCTTCAAAAGACGTATAGCTGCTCCATGTTGTCCTTACTTTGTGCTTTTGCTTTGATTCTCCCAGGAAATATGTTGACACTGCCATTCGAGGAAGCGCATATGATGTGTGAGCCACGTTTTGGTGCCAATTATCCCCGCGAAGGCTTACCTGAGAGTCTGGAACAGGAGCGACAACACAACCCGGACAGGGCCAACTCTGACATGAGGGACGGCGACGACGACTTCTCCGACAGAGAGGAGGACGACGACAGAGAGTTCGACCAGGATGATGACGGGCTTCCCAAAAAGCGAGGGCCCCGGAAAAAGAAACCAGGGAAGGAGCATTTGGACAGGGCCAAACTCCGGCGCCAGGAAGCCAACGCCCGGGAACGCAGCCGAATGCACGGCTTGAACGCTGCGCTGGAGAGTCTGCGTAAAGTTGTGCCATGTTACTCCAAAACTCAAAAACTTTCCAAGATTGAAACGCTAAGATTGGCTAAGAATTATATCTGGGCCCTGTCAGAGACTCTGAGCGCAGGGAAGAGACCGGATCTCCTCGCCTTCGTACAGACTTTGTGCAAAGGATTATCCCAGCCCACCACCAACTTAGTGGCCGGTTGTTTGCAGCTAAACGCGAGAAATTTCCTCACAGACCACAACGGGGAGGTCATGTTCTCTGGCAGATCACCTTACGATGCCATGTACTCCTACCCGGGCTCGGACATGAACACACCTCCTGGCCACAGCGGCACCAGTCTGGACACCAGCGCCAAACCGTTCCGACACTACAGCTACGGCGGCGCGTACGAACCCTACTACGAGAACCCGTCCCCCGAGAGCGGGAGCCCGCATTTTGACAGTCAGCTAAGCCCTCCGATGAGCTTCAATGGGATTTTCTCCCTAAAACACGACGATCCGCCAGATTATGGCAAAAGCAGTCACTATGGCATGCGCTACTGCAGTGCGCCAGGACGCGCGGCTCTCGCGCATAACTCCATGTATCGAGTGTCCCCAGAGGCCCGTTTCCCCTACGATCTGCACGTCCGCAGCCAGTCCTTCCAAGCACAAGGGGAAGTTAATGGCTCTTTCCACAATTAATCAATCACCTGGACAAAGTTCAAGTCTTAGAAGTCATGCAATTTCCCCGCAGACACGCAGAGTGGAACTAAAAGGACTCCAGACACACCGATGCACAGCAAAACTGCCCATTTAACATTCATTTTGTGTTACTCCTGTTGTATCTTTAAAATGTAATTAGACAGCAATTAACAAATGACGATGAGCAACCAAATCACAGCACACTGTTTTTAATTTTTGATCCTTATTTCTTTATTTATTTAAAACGTTTTGGAAACAAGTGAAATGATCATCGTGGGCAGATCTTCTTACTGGTTTAGTGTAAAAAAATAATATTTAATGGCTCCTTTCCACGTATTTATTTCCAGTGAAAAGCTACAACTACTCAGATTTAGAAAAATTCCTTTCAGATGAAGGTTATGAGCTGTTTCTTTAATCATGGCACTGGTGCAGATGGAACGAGTTGGATGAGACTGTGGTCTCGGTGTAGACAATTCACTTTGATTTTGTGGGTTTTCATTTGGTTCGCAGTAATCGGTAAAGATGCACATTTTTACTGGGGGAACAAAACAGAAAGAAACGAAGGGAGGGAGAATCAGAGAAGTCACTTCATCAGGGAAGTTTGGTGAAACACGATGGGAGTTCAGAGATTCACTCCGTTAGCAATAAAGGTCAACAATTGAGCTATGCAAGGCAGCCAAATGCAATCTTTGCTTATTAAAAAATGATATATGTCTATTTCCTCTCACGTGGTATTTCTCGTATTTAATTAAAATAGCACCAAGAAACGAAACTGATTCAAAGTGTTCCTCCAGCCAGTGTGAAGACGCGCATGTGTATAAGTGACCTGAGGATGGAGTCATCTGATGTGGTCTCATAAATACACCATGTTATGGGGAAAAAAGCCGTTAAAGCCTGAAATCTAAATGCATTTGTATCTGGAGTAAAACAAAAAAAAAAAATAGTGTGTTAACGAGGTGAATGTAAATTATTATTGTATTTATTTATTTAAGGTTGTTTATTATAAGTACATCGATTTGAATGTGGATAATATATTATAAAAAAAAGTATTGTAAAATTCAACAGTGTTACATTTTATATGTGAATTTCCATGCATTTAAAGTTTGTTTTGTTGCATTGTTGAAAATGTCACTACAGATGGAGCACTGGAAGGAGACCCTTTTGTGAGAGGTGAACAGTCTGTTTCCAAACTATATGAATCCGAACAACATGCCTTAAAAAAAAAAAAAAAAAAAAAAAAAAAAAAAAAGAGAGAGAGAGAGAAGGAGAGAGATGAATACCAGTATGCAACGAAATGAATGTTTTGGATATAGTTTGATGTGAACTTTTTACAATTCCTTGTTCCTGCTGAGAACAACTGTGATGCACTTCATGTATTTCTGCACAATTGTTGGTGACTGTACTCATAAATTTTGTTGACTTTATAACTGTACCTGAATGAATCATTGGAATATATTTTATTTGATCATTTCTAAAACACTTACACGCACGCACACACACATACACACACACACACACACCTCTAAAAAGACTCGTTATGGATCGAAATATTCGTGAAGTAATGTGTTAATGTTTTGTGATGTGTTTGTCGCAATAAAATGACGAAGAGGCTGTGAGAGGCTGTATGAGCTTCTCAGCTTTCTGTGGAAACTGATCGACAGCAGACGGCAATTAAAAAATAAATTGTTAGAAAAAAATAAATCAAGATTAAAACGCCCCGGGCATAATTTTATTTATTTATTTATTTACTTACTTATTTATTTACCAAAATGTTATCCTGGAATTGTTGCAGAGGTGTGTACAGGCCCATGCTGACACATAAGACTCACCAACAGAGAGGAAAATGTGCTGCAAAATGGTTTCAAACATTGTATTCACATATTTTATATAAGGATGAAAAATTGCCCTCATCATCTGTGCATCACTCAGAGGTCATTTAAAAGGTCCAAATAATACCCATCCATATTAGATTTTACGCATGGGTTTAAAACGTGCTTGTTGACGTAGGTTGATTTAATTTCAGATGATCAGATGGTTGATTTGTGACCAAAAAAAAAAATGCCCACAAGCTGTTGGATGTCAGCCAGGGAGCACAGACAGTTGCTCCCAGTCAGTGAAGCCCGCATCTCTGGAGAGGTTTCGATTCCAAGTGAATGTGGTGAGGTCGGTCCAGATCTGAAGAGCATGGAGACACATTTAAGACAGAACTCTGCACCTCCGTTTATATTTGATTATTATTGTTGTGTAACAATGAGGATGAGATTTAGAACAGTGCATTATCTGAGATCTCTCCAAAGTTTCAGCGCAGCAGTAGTTCCACAGTTTCACGATTTCACCCTGAACGCATCAAACTTACAGATAATGTCACTATTTGATCGTTTCTTTGACTGAGGATGAAAATGATTAATATAACAGTCATATCACCTACGTTTGGTTTGTTTTATTTGTACTTATCATTTTGGTTAAATATTATTTTTTTTAATTTTTTGTATATATATATTTAAAAGGCGTCCTCATTTCCTCATTTAGACTGAAACTGAAAAGGTTTAAATATTATTATTATTATTATTATTATTATTATTATTATTATTATTATTATTATTATTATTATTATTATTATTATTATTAAGTTTAGACTAGTTCACTGAAGTTTCAAATGACTGAGGCGAATCATTGACTAATGCTAAATTAAACCAACAGGCTAAATAATAAGTAATTTTTACATCGTATGGGTATAAGATGATAAAATAAAATAAAATGTAATGCAGTGTTGAGGAAACTTTTTAGATTTATTTTGGATTTTTATTATTGCAGCGTCTTCTGTCCAAAGAATAGAACTTAATCAGTGTAACTTTCTGTAAAAATGACTGTATGTTTATGTTTAATGTAAAGTTATAACTTTTACTTGGAGACATGGAGGATGGACACTTGGTTTGACGCAAATCAGGCAAAACTCTAAGACTGAAAATTTGACAAGTTTAGACATGTTTTATGTGAAAAAGGATCAACACGTAACATAAAAAAAACCCCTAAATATTATTTTCACATTGGATCTCTTAGGCTGCATATGTTCAGACAGCTGACAAAAAAGACACTGTTTAATAAAGCAATAAAAATTCTGTTAAGGCTGAACAGACCAGGAAAAAAAAAGACCAATTAGGTGTTTTTTGTTTGCATGTGATGGTCATGGAATTGTAATTTTGTATTAAATTTAGTTCAGTGGTGTTATCCTTTAATGTTGCACCACTATTGTACATATATATAAACCTTTACAACCACACAATGAATTAATTAAATTATGCAGATCTTAAGCCAAAAAACAAACAAACTTACAAAAGGCCAAACCAGAAAAAAAAAATTAAAAATAAAAACAAAATATTAAATCATCTTTTTTTTTAATCCTCTACTGGTGGATATGACTCCTGTGCTTCAAACTGTTCAAAAAAATCGAGTCATGTTGGTTTATATAACGAAACAAATGTTGCTATTGTTCAAATGTTTTCAGCAGCAGAGAAAGAAAAAGAGAAAAAAAAAGAAAAGAAAGAGAAGCCCGTGGGTTCGGACCAGAGAAAATGTCAGAATCTCTCCTTTCTCTGCCTCGTCGTAAATAAATAAATAAATAAATAAATAACGGAAGATACGGTTAGTGGGGGTCCCAGTGGGGCCCTAAATGCACCCCTTCTTGCCCCCCAGTGCTGGCACCCAGCCCTGTTTTATCCCGTTCTCTGCAGGCTCTCACCTTGTAACTCCTGTTATTGCGTGTTTTTTTTTTTTCCACTTCTCTGCCATGTAGGATGGGTAATATTTGCGCGTGTGAAAACCCATATGTGTGGACGAGAGGCGGGTTCAGATCACTCTTGGGGTCTCTCTCTCTCACTCTCTCTGGGGGATGCTGACGAGGTGCGTGGGGTGGGGAGAGTGTTTTCTTTTTTTTTTTTTTTTTTTCACGCCCACAGGGTCCACGGGGCGACGTGCGGCAGTTTAGCGCGGGGTCAAACGCGTACACGT
Organism: Ostorhinchus rueppellii; assembly: GCA_030068375.1. Taxonomy (NCBI): domain Eukaryota; kingdom Metazoa; phylum Chordata; class Actinopteri; order Kurtiformes; family Apogonidae; genus Ostorhinchus; species Ostorhinchus rueppellii. The sequence continues at coordinate 23,363,936 of JAQQZY010000010.1, read as the reverse complement.
ACCCCTACATTCACGCAGCTCATTAAGCAGGGTGAAGAGAGGAGGAGGAGGAGGAGGAGAGAGAGAGAGAGAGAGAGAGAGAGAGAGAGAGCATATGGCCCGGCGGTGTGGGAGGTGAGGGACAAGAATGGAGCATATACATCCTATAGAGGTGGCGTGCGCAATCTGAAGACTTAGTATCATAATTAGTTCAAAACAAACCCTGTGTTTCTATAGGGGTAGAAGTTGAGGTGTGTCTGTGTGTGTTTCAGGCAAGAATCATCTCAGAAGTTTAGTCAAAGTTTCCACAGGCGCCTATAAGTGAATGAACTCACCAGAAACACAGAGGGCAAAAAAACAAAAAAACAAACAAACAAAAAAATCTTCTTTATATATATTTTTTTGGATTTTTGTTATAAATTATGGTAATTTATTGGATCATTCTGCTGCAATGTCTGAAATCTGAGCACCAGTCAAGAAAAATGAAAATAATGTTCCCCGCCACGTCGGCAAGCATCCTCAAATTTCGTGCCATTCCCAAGCCCCAGATGGTGTGGGATGGGAAACGTTCCCCCATTAAATTCCTAATAATCATTTCTCCTGCGGAATCGGGGGTGGTGGCAGTGGGGATGTGGAGGAGGAGGGAGGGAGGGAGGAGGTGGGGGGGGTTGAGGGTGGGGTGCGAGGAGCGTGTGTGTGTGTGTGCGTGGGGTGGTTGGGAAGTGAGGATTGGGTTGGTGGGTGAGGGGAGTAGAGGGATTTGGTGTTTTAATTAGACAGATTTAAGGAGCTGAACCCCCCCACCACCACCCACCACCCACCACCACCACCCTCTCTCTCTCTCTCTCTCTCTCTCTCTCTCCAACCCCCCCATCCTCTATGAGTGTGTTGTGGGTGCCTGCTTATATTTCTAGAAGTGCGCTTGAGAAATATCTATATATACACGAATGCGTAATTTGTGCGTCTGTCTGTGCGCGCGCGCGGTTGTGTGTGGTTAGGGCTCGCGCGCGGGTCACGGCAGGGGCTGATGCTGCTGCGTAAAGAAGCCTGACACTCCAGTTCTACGGGCCAGGATCTCATTAACGTGTCAGATTGGTGGATCAGTCTCTCTGGCAGCCGGCCCGGCCTCTCACAGGAAGTACTTTCTCTCTATCTGTGAACTTGGCACCGAAAGGTTAGACGGGCTGGGAGGGTGGGTAGGTGGGTGGAGAGAGCAGGGGAATATGTTAGCCCGGAGGAGAGAGGAGAGGCACAGGCATTAATTATAATATTTGGTCAGATTGGATAAATATTGGTAAAGGATTGCGGTTTAAGAGCTGCTTTTATCCGTCTGGGGGGATGAGGAGTGGAAATGAATGAGTTCTGAATAGTAGCGCTCATTTCCACGGTGCGAGGAGGAGGAAGAGGCAGACAGACTGACTCCTGCAGTTGCACCACTTCGGAGGTGGAGATATGCTAAGTATGTGACAGGAGCATCTGTCACTACATCACCTTTGTGCTTTGTGCTCTTTGTCTATAGGGGTGCTCCGAGAGAGGGTGTGTGAAAGAGTGTGTGGCTACAACATGAGGACGTATAGAGAGGATAGAGAGGGCTTTTTTTTTTTTTTTTTTTCTGAGCAGGTGGGAAGTATACAGGGGTGTGATCCTCTGACACCCCAGCAACACCCTATTTCAGAACAGACTGAGAGACACGGGTGATACTGGGTGGAGTGGCTTCAGTTCTGCTGTGAATGTGAGCATCTGGTAGATAGATAGATAGATAGATAGATAGATAGATAGATAGATAGATAGATAGATAGATAGATAGATAGATAGAT
>JAQQZY010000010.1:23308538-23318621 GCA_030068375.1 Ostorhinchus rueppellii | reverse complement strand
TCTCCTGGAAAAAGGGTGTAAATTATTTACACATAGGGCCTTTTTTGACACAATTATTGACAAAAATAGACAAAAAAAGACCAAGCATTTTAATAAATATATCTGTATGGTACTAAAAGAGTTAAAAAAAAATAAAAAAAAAGAACTGTAAAGTCATTGATACATGTCTGCATGAACAGCACCTGAACTGTAACAACCTACAATCTCAGAATGATGTTTTATTTAATGGAGAATGTTTTACAAATAGGCTTGGACTCATCTTAAAAAAATGAACCTTATTTACATTTAACTGTCTTTATTAGAAACTGAATGAGTGTTGAGCAGAACATATATGTCTAACTGATGCCTTAATAAATGCATAAAGACATAGTTCAAATAAATCTAGGTGAACTCAAAGGACTAGGTAAATCAGTAATGGAAATGAACCCATTAAAATATAAAATCAGGGTGGTGTCAGTTCTTATTTTTGGTCAATTATATTCCCTCAAAGTCTGTAATTTAAAGTGCTATCGGATACTGTCTGAGCCAAGCTGTGATGATCATTAATAATAGTAAGACATTTTTAATTTTATTGGCATCCGTTTATCAGATTGGCTTTATTCATTTGCACTGTTTAGAATACTTGATGTACTTTACACACCACATCGGTTTTAGTTCCCACTTTCTTATCTGTATTTGTTTTTGCCTACATGACAAAGCCTCTTTTACATTCGCAGCCTTGTTGCCTTTGTAGAGTCTGTCAGTTCCTCAGAGTAAAACTGCTCGCTGTAAGATCCAAGCTGGAAACTAAAAATAAATTGGGCCTACAGCTGAAGATTTAGAATTTAAATATTTTAGGTTTTTTATTATTGCCTGGTGCAGTATCCATGTCCTGGAGTACAGATCAAATTAATACTGAGTCACAGCACACACGGAGGAGCACTGTCATCACTGGGCTACATCAGGAAAAAAAAGCACATCATTTTATATTTACTTGAAAAGGAAATGCAAAATTGTGACTGATACTGCAATATCTGTCAAAAAAATTGTATAATGGTTTAATTTTTCTTATATTAGTATCATTCTTTTCTTCTCTGTTTTGTGATTTCTCCACTCTGTTCAGCCCAAAACAGAAATACTTTTTTTTTTTTTCCTTTTTTCATAATTTTTGTAGCATCTTCCTGAGAAATGGTTACTTATCTGGACTGTATGTGTGGCTTGTTTTCTATTTTTTCTATATTCTTTGCATGTCCCCATTTGAAAGGTTTATTTCACTCTTTACTCTTCTCTATCTTGCAATAATCTGCATTCCAAAACAATCCCATCTCCTCTGGCTTTCTCTCCTATTGTTTTAATCCAGACTGTGTGGGCGCCCTTTCTGTTACTACTGCTGCAGTAACACAGTGACCACACAGCAGGGTGGCAGTAAAGAGCGCTGCTGCCTGGACTGCTACAACCAGCACAGCGCAGTAGTTGAGCGCCACCCGCAGGAGGAACCGGTGAACAGCGCACCCGGGACGCCTTTCAGACGTTTGCTTCAGGCGGGAAGGGCTGTGACCGGTGTTGGAGGTGACAGGACACGCAAAAACAAACACAAACACACACTCACAGGACTAATCTGTCAAACAGTAGGGTGTTAACACATTCTCTATTAACGACATCAGCAGGTGACGATGACAGAATACACTGTACCGAGCTTCAAGAATAGAAGACACAATGAAATAATGAAGGCCGTGTATATTTTCCAGGAGCGGATGAAGGTGACAAACAGGACGATGGTGTTTTTGACATTATCACAGAGGAGGAAGTGAGTGGCGTCTATGACACCGACTCCCACTCTTTTGCCACTGCCTGCTCGTCTGCACATGGACAGCAGGGGGCAGCACAACTGTAAGTATCTCACATGGATTCACTTATACAAGAAATCTGAGCATTACATTTGCAGCACATAGAGGCACGGACACCAAAGGCCTCAACATGACAAATTATTAGCAACCATTACAAGAGATTTCTACATTTTACCTCAAAAACAAGCCGGTGAGGTCATTACATTTCAGTTTTGTAGGTCAAATCAACATCCAATTGACAAACTCAACAGCAGAAGTATATTCATACTGATTTGTAATATGTACCTGTATTAAAAAAAAAAAACTGACTGTAAACTTGGGCTGCTCGATTACGGAAAAAAAATCAATATCATGATTATTTTGGTCAATATTGAAATCACGATTATTCAAACGATTAATTTTGAGCTTCACAGTGCATTTATTCAGCATTTCTCTCTCTCAAAAACACTTTGTTATTGATTCTTTATGCAAAACATTCAAATTGAAAATACATTTTGGCTACAAATATGTACTTTACAGCTGTTCTGCAATGGAAAGGAATGTATTGTGCATGCGTGTCTCAGAATTTGTGTAAAGAAAAATGGAAAATAAATTGTTTCAACTCAATTATATGAGTTTTGAGATCGTTTCACAACAAAATCAAAATTGTCTTCAAATTTCGATTCATTGCACAGCCCTAATGTAAACTCTGTGTTTCATTGCTGCTTGTAGAAGCAACAGTAACAGTGCAGGCGACCTCACGTCAGAGGACACAGAGGACCTCAGCACTGCTGTTCAGGATGCAGAAATCTGCCTGCTCAAGTCTGGAGAACTTACGTGAGTTTCACTTACACTGAAAATTACACTGGAAAAACCATAACTGCAGTAGTGTGATGTATACATGTGATTGTTGTCGCAAGTAAAGTTGATTTTCTGGGGAAGTGTCTCTTACTTGGTGTTCAATCCAAACTAGGAAGTGAAACATGAAACTGTCCTTGTTTAGCAACAGCTTCCCTAAACCTGACTTTTTACTATATATGTTCTGTTCAACTTATAAATAAGAGCTGCTCTTGTTTATTGAGTTGGAAGAAAACTCCAGTAGAATAGATAAGATAATAAACTGGATGTAAACTGAGTGAGTTATTCATGCAGGGTTGGAAAAAAATATTAAACAATCTAGAAACCAGCTATCTCAATTTTAGACCTTTAAATACCTCAGTCTGCAATCTGATTTCGTTTTGTTATAAATTTAAGATTAATTTCTATTAAATTATGTCTTGAAATTTTTGGAGAAAAAATGCATCCCACACATCCAGCTGATGATGCAAATTATTCTGGGTTAATTTTACTTCATAACTTTTCGTGTGTGTGGGGTTTTTTTTTCTAAATCCATTCATCTTGCTCTTAAGTCTTAAACTGAACCTGTTAAAACCTCCAAAGTTCTCATCAGACATAAAAGTCTAGTTCCCACATTGAAATGTGTTATTTCACATTATTTTTACTGAATATAATTGTCAGTAGCTTCTCTATAATACGGTGAACTTGTGTCCTGGTTTCTGTCTTGTGCTGTAGACTGTCTGCTGGCTTCACCGTGGATGAAATCTCAGGATTTGGGGACAGTTCTCGAGAGCTCTTCATCAAGTCCAGCTGTTACAGCACCATCTCCTTCACCATAAACAGTCCGGGTCCCACTGTCACCTGGACGTTCACCTCTGAGCCCAAGAGTATCTCCTTCAGCGTGGTCTACAGGGACAGCGCAGACACTCCCCTGGAGCAGGCCAAGGTCAGACATACACTACACTGCTCCAGTGCATGGACTGTATCTGCTGTAAACCTTTGTAGTAAACAGGAGTGTCTTTCCTCTGCTCGCCCAGGTCTTGATCCCACTGACCCGCTGCAACTCCCACAAAGAGACGATGAAGGGGGAACTCAAAGTCCGAAACCCTGGACAGTACACACTTATCTTTGACAACTCCTTCTCCAGGTGATTTCATCAGTGCCAGTGCAAATTCTTGGCATTAATGTGCATTTTTACTTTTTTTATTTTTTTTTTACCCAATCACTACTGAACTGCTCTAATACTAAATGTGAATATACTTAAGAGATCCACTCACTCAGTTCACATTTGGCCCACATATGGTCACATTGTTTTAGCAGTGTTTACACAAATGTGTCCTGGGCTGCACTGAAGGACCGCCTACTCAGCTGATGTCCGCTTTATAAACTAAATTTATCTCTCACGCCAACTATTTCATATCAAACTGTTTTACAGCCATGTTGTAGGTATGTGAAGAGTCGATCCTCACTAAATGTGTGTATTTCAACCAAGAAACAAGTAAAACAAATAAAATGACCAGCGCTTAAGCTGCTATCTTCATGATTTAGGTGATGATTGATTCACAACAGACAAGAAAACATTCCATCAGAGCATTCAATTCCTTTTTTCTACCTACATAAACATTCTCTCATTCGCTCATTTGCTATTTTGAAGATAAGTTAAAAACAAACCAACAATATTTTAAAGTTGTTTGTACATCACCCAAGACTCCAACAGGGGATGTGGTATTTTGTATGCTTTAGGCTATTTGGGCTTGTTTATTTGCACATAAAGCAAAGAAGTGAAGCTTGATCACGAATAATAATTCGACACACATGTGGAGATGCATTCCATTCCAGATGTTCACTCTAAGTACAATCAGACGTAGGGAAATTATGTGGAGTCTGTGTTTTCTCTTTTCTTGCATTTCTTTTCATTGTCCTTGATAACTCAGAACAGAAACAGAAAGATGCTAACGTGTGAATTAAACGCCTCTTCCTTTTTTCTGCTAATCAGATTCATCTCAAAGAAAGTGCTCTATCATCTGAGCCTAGCCAAGCCCGTGGTCTACGATGGAAGCGACCTCCTTTGAACTGAAGAGGAAGGAGGACATTCAGGTGCAAAAGTGACTTTTAAAAGCTGTTATTCACAGAGTTCAGACTTATGCACATTTCAGTGTAAAGAGCTTCAAGTCTGCAGCCATTTAGCAACCGGACTGAAAGGTTGTGACATTTTGAAGCATTTCTCTCGGCTGCAGCAGTTGCCTCTTCTTGAGGAGCGCTACATCCAATGAATTCTGATCGCACGAGCTGAACAAAAGGTGAAAACGATGAAGTGAATGGCCACTAAATGAGCGAATAGGAGCATGCACTACCTTTGTTAGATTACGGTTATAACACAGCGTTAAGGGTGTAAAGCTTCACCCCAGAGTGACTGCAGGTGTGTTTATATATTTGAATGTAGCTATTTTTTTTACTACATCTTAGTACAAGTTAAGCTGCATCTTTTGCTTCTTCCTACGAGAACCTTTATGGTGATTTTTATTTCTGTTACTTCCCTCAACTGACAAAACTGAGATGGTGTTTTAAAGTGGGAAAAATGTGCAGCGGTACCTTTACCAGTGCACCAATTTGCGAGTTTTTCGATTAACGAGCCGTCACTCAGTCGATTTTTTTGCTTTGACTTGCGAGCTGAAATCTGAATTACGTGTGAGCTTCAGATACATTGCTGCTAGTTGTCGGAGCCAATAAAAAGACAAATGTTCGGGGGACTGCTACTTAAGGCGAGTGTTTGCGTTCTTCACATAGGATACATGCATTTGTTTGGGACGCCTCCATATTGTATCGAAGGAATATCAAAACCAATTGAACCAAAACGATTTGGTACAAACAAGTGCACGGTTACATCCCCAGGGTTCTCCCCAGAAATTTATAGTGTCCTGGAGCATCTTGGAGTCGTGCTCCTGTGGCGGTGTGCAGCGCGCGTTGCCTGGGGGTAGGTCCAGAGTGGGTGTGCAAAATTATCAGGGAAAATAGAAAAAAAAAACTCCCTAAATTTGAACAGGAGTATTGTAAATGACCTAAAATATGATGTTTTTCAGTTTATTCAGTTTTTCTGATGATCTATGTTGAGTTTGTCTTATTTGGGGAAATTATAACAACGTTGGCTTTTATTTTGAAGATGCTTTTATTTTGAAGGCGGAAATGCGGGTCAAAGAAAAAAGACGTTTCTTCACCTTATTCTGCCCCGCCCCTTTTAACTATTTTTTTTTGTTCCCCTTTGTGTTGGAACTTCTGGCTTAACCAGGGTTAATGCTATTTTAAAGCATTTACTCCTAAACTACATCATTTTAAAATCTTTTAGACCGTGTGTTAACAAGCAGTCAGTAACAGAATGTTAGCTGCTAGCAGCAAATGTAGCTAGCATCTACTTCAGAAAACTCACGTTAGGGTGAAGTAAACTTTATGTGAATTTACCTGATCGCTTTGTAAGCTGTCGGCGTGGACGTCGCTCCGGAGCTTCATAGCCAAACCATTTCTCAGGATATGGGGCTGGACTGTAGGTTACCCATTCACGAAGTAAAACGAACAGACATATGGCTTTTTCTGGGTTTTTTTTTTTTTTTTTTTTTTTTAAAGTTAAGCGCCCTCAGCCAAACACGCCGGTCTTCTTCACCGTGAGGAGGTGGATAAAGATTAAAGGCCGGCCCACAACATTCACCCCTTCTCTTCCTGTGAGTAAAACACTCTTGTTGAAGAGACAAACATTTCTTCTTCCATTTATTGTGGCAAAAACGGACTGCACAAATAGTACTGGTCATTTTACCTCACTTCTTTTGACCCTTGATATATATGCTCACCGATGACTCCGCTGCACCACTGGAAGTTCTAGCACAAAATAAACAAGATGGCGCCGCCCCAGTGACCATGGGGAATAGGGTGAAAAACTGTTTATTTATCTCCCGGTTAAAAAAGGCACAAGCTCTTACGTTGTATTCAGACGGAAATTTTGGATCTATATAATTATAGTCTATATAGTTTATAAAGAAAGACTTTTATGAACCATCAGTTGCAGTAAAAGACCATTATTTAACCGGGGTTGAGCTAGCAGTATACTGGGGCAGCACCGTTGTTCCACTGTCTGGGGAGAACCCTGATCCCTAATTTCAGTCAATTTCAATGGGAAAATTGATTTGATATACAGATGAATTGAGTCACTATCTTGATAAAACAAATTATATTCATAAGTCAAGGTACTGCTGAACTTTTAAACAGCACAACATGGACAAGAGTTTAAGAAATATTCCACAGCCTCATGTCCACTCAGTCCCACTGGCTGATGAGTTTTCACTTGTATTTAGGGGTTTGTTGACAAGGAAAAAAAAACATGAAAAATATAAATCTATCCTTTTGTGGGATGGGAGTTTGTACTCTGGTGTAATGCAATCATATTCCAGCACATGGAAGGAGTCTTAATAGACAATAAAGTTTGTTGTTTTGTCTGTAAGTAGATAAATAACTCTAGTTTAACTTGACGATGGTTACAATTAACAAAGCATTTTCTGTAACTAACAGTTGCAAAGCTTTTCTCCATTACTGTTACACTGAAGGGATGAAGCATAACAGGAAGTACAGAACCACTGGAACGCGTTTCATCTTTGATAAACAAGCTTTAATGAAGTGCAAAGTTCCTACTGAAAACGCAGACGTGGCTACAGTGGTAACGACTTTATGATTTCTATGCAAACAGTACCGGTGTGTACATGTTTCTCTGATTTAACCCTCAAAGGGTAATAATGAGAAAGGCGAGTTCCAGTGCTTTAAATATTTAGGTTTTATTTTGAGTGTCTGTTTTCTCATTCTCTTATTTTCTTCGATTTAGGCACAACGTAAACGGTACTTTTCTTTTCACCTGACATTCATGAAGACTTTAGATGAGGATTAGATTGAATAATAACAACAATGATGGTAAAAGAAAAATAAGAGAATGCATTTTATTTATATAGAGGGTTTTTTTTGGTTTTTTTTTTTTAGATTTTTAAGACATGTTTTTGCTGCAAATGTCGAACGTTGCTTTTCAAGTCGGTTTGGGGAGTGACTGTCTTATCGTTACGTGAAATGCTCACAACCTGCAGCACGTCAAACAGACAAAGAATTATTCTCAGCAAGCAGTCCAAAAATCACTTTTATACTTGAAATTGTCCTGTGTGGACCTTTATTTGAAACATATTGTGGTTAATTTAACATTTGTGTGTGTGTTTTTTTTGTTTTGTTTTTTTTTCCAATTAATGACACTTTTTGTATTGTCATGAACTGGTCATTTGATTAAACTTAACACTGCTTCAAAAGAGGATTCCAGAATTTCCAGCATTAAACCATTTTCTAACTTCTAATATATTGAACATAACTGACAGAAGACAAATAACAGCTGACACTTTATTTGCTAAGTAAGAAAAGTGATATTTTTGCCAAATACATTTGGGGGGGGGGGATCTATTTGTGTATTTAACTGTGTTAAGTGGGAGTTTCTATTTGAAGGCATTGAACTTGAATGCACTTTTAAAAGGAGCTGTTTGTCACTCATGTATCCCATGAGCCTTTGTGCCAGTTGATGAATGTTTTTATTTTCCTTTGTATCAGTTTTCTAGTGAGTGTGTGACTGTTTACCAGAGGGAACGGACTTCCCCCGTGGATGATTGTTGACAATGTTTAATGAAATATCATTGACATACTAAAGATTTATAATAGAATGAATTTTAAATAATTGACAAATAAATACGGATTGTGTGATGAGTCGTGCTGATTGCTGGTCATTTAACTGAAGTGCATCATGGGTAGGCACTATAACATGCAGATACACACTCATACACCACATCCAATACACATACAGCCATCATCAATATTTTTATGTTATTCCTTTTGAGCGTTAATTTAGCGAACGTATGTCTGTTGCGTTCTGTTACTGCGTACCCACCTGCTGGCATGTGTTTTCTTGAGTGTATTGTGCGTGAAAGGTGTTGTTCTTGCAAGGTGTCCATCGTAGAGACGGTATTTATTTCGCAGAAGCCGCTCCGATTCTCAAGGTTAATGATCTCATTGTAAATCATGTCACATCCACCCCTCTCTCCTCCACGACACCTCTCTCCCGCTCTCTCTCTCTCTCTCTCTCTCTCTCTCTCTCTACCTTCCTCTCTTTCCGCCGCCTTTACGGGATCTGTGATTTGTGCACGTGTCTCAACGTGCGCTTGTGTATGTGTTTTCAGGGTACGGTGGTTTGTGCATGCATGTGTTGAATGCTAATGCATGCACATACACAAATGCTGCGTTCACATGTTCGCAGAAGTGGACGCTTTTGTGCACATACGTGTATTCTGTGTTCTTTTTTTTTTTTTATATTCTCGGAGCTGCAGCGCTCTCCCACACAGGAAACTCTTCATATGTTGATAACACTCCTCACCCACCGCGCTCACTTCTTCACATGCGCTCTTATATCATAATGAAAAGCATCTCTTAACCTCTGTCCTCTTCTTCATTCTGGGTTTTGCATATTTGACAGTTCTTGGAGGTGCTTATGAAAGCCTGTGGCGCTACACAACAGCATTCGACTTCCTTTTTCCAGTAAAAACGGAATGCTTTATTATCTGCGCCTTTCAGTTTGTCAGACTTTCCCACTGGTCACACAAGACGTGCAAGATATTTGACAATATATTTCCACAGAATACAACGGTCAACCACTTTGCATGTTTGTTAAACTGAAACGTGTCACCAATCATTTCTCCGAAGCAATTACTTGAATAATTTTGGCTCTTTAACAATATAACCATTCAAGCTATACACATCTGCTGGGTATAATAAAATAATTACAAGCATGTAAAGAAGCATTATACCCGGAAGGTTCGATCTGTAATCACAGTGTAGTTTTAAAGGTTTCAGTTTAAAGTAATGAACATTCACCCCCGAGTAAAGGACTGGTTAATATGCACGGTCACATGGAAACGCTGTTCTGTTGCCTCATAATCTTCAAGGTCATAACAACACTGATGCAAGGAATGACAAAGATTTCTTAGGGATATTGCTTCCAGTCTAATGCTCTAATGTTCTTTAATGGCTCATTATTCTCTCAATCAATCAGGTACTTGGTCAGTGTTTCTCAAAACCCAGAAATGACGAAGGGTGTAAGAAAATATCGGTTCTACAATATATCACGATACTGTATTGATATTAAAAACTAGTGTATCAATATTTGTAGGTATTTATTCAAATGCAGATATAGCAGAGGTTCATTTTTGTTTTTCTTTATTGTTTATATTTTATGTATTATTTAGTGGTGGGACTCGGTTAAAAATTTTAATCTAATTAATTACAGGGTCTGTAATTAATTAATCGAAATTAATCACATTTTAATTGAAATCTGTAGAGTGACAAAACAAATAATATTCTCAATAATCTGGGTCTGACGTAG
>JAQQZY010000010.1:23187247-23201896 GCA_030068375.1 Ostorhinchus rueppellii | reverse complement strand
TTAATCCAAAGGCATAACAACAACATTACAAGATATTTTTATATAGCTATTTAACAGGAGAGCGTTTTTTTTTTTTTTATGTTCAATAAATGCAGTTCTAAATTCAAGACACAATCATGTAAATAATCGTGATTTCAATGTGGATCAAAATAATCGTGATTATGATTTTCTTCCAAAATCGAGCAGCCCTAATAAACGTAAATGTTTTTAGAATGTCCTGATATGCTTAACTCCATTTCCGGAAAAAAAGTGGACATAGAACCAGCTGATTCTCAAGGGACGAGGTGTGTGATAAAGTGCATGTGCCGTCATCCCTGTTCATTGTCCTTGGCGTGCGTTCCCGTATCTCAACAGCCTCCCTGATCCAGCCATATTTGTTACTACATCGACGCAAAACACATCACTATGCACCAGGTGAAAAACAGTATCTCATCCATTCAGAGTCGACACGCGGATCGATGTTGTTGCATCATTGTTGCGGCTACAGGAAGTAGCTGAAACTAGTAAAGCAGGTAAACAAACAACTACCCCTGTCTGATAAATGGACGATCTACAATTAAAATACACGTGACTCAGTTTTGCTTAAAGGATAAGTCTGTAAATATTCTTTAGTTTAACTGTGAGCAAATTCCATAAAAAGGCTAAAACCAACAATCAAATAATCAAATACATGGATCCTTCAGCCATACTTTACTGTCAACCATTCAAGAGCTATTAAAAAACAAATCTACAAGCAGAACCATTATGTTATGTTATACGTTTCTGTTTTATGTTGAACATGGCCAATGTGAAGGATTACTAAAGTCTCATGTATTTACACTCTCCCTCTGGTGTCAGTAACTGCTAGTGTTTGCCAATACTGAAAATAGTCTGCTACAAATACACTTGACTTCAGGGTAACACAAGCTAAAAAAAAAAAAAAAATACATAAATGGCTTTGTGACAGGAAGCCAAAATCAGGAGGAAAATGGCAGAAATTAAAAATAAACACTCCTCAGCTTTGTGTTAAAATGTGAATATAGATGAAATGGTGCTGAAAATCCACAGAGTAGAGCAGTAGAGTAGTATCTGACTGAAACCGACCAGCAGTCAGTCATTCGTTTTTATTTTATTATTAGTAGTAGTATTATTAAAGTAGTAATACTCTATTAATTATGATTATATTAATCAACCTACCTGTCTAAAAGCACCAGTGAGCAGAAAAACCTTTTATAGCATGGTAGATATTCTATAGCAGAGGTGTCCGACCCATGTCAGTTCAGGGGTCACATTCAGCCAAATTTGATCTGCAGAGGGCCGAACCAGTAAAATAATAGCATAATAATATTTAAATCATGCCAACTTGAAACTTTTCTCTATGTTTAGAGTGAAAAAAGTACATTTGCGTTATGAAAATGGTTGCATCTACAAATGATCCTTTCCAACAATGTGAAAAATATGAACGAACTGAACAAATAAGTGTAATTTTAACAATAATATGCCTCCGTTTATAATTTACACATGCACATTACAACTTACAGACACAGTGGATCTAAAATTACACAAAACATTCAATAACAAGCAGAATATTGGTAAAATTGTACTTACTTCTCTTGAGACATTTCAGGTTGATCGTATTTATTTAGGTTATTCACATTTTTTTTTGCTAAATTATACTTTGTTTTAGTGTAAATACATGCAACTGTTTACATTTACAAAGAGAAACATTTGGAGTTGTCATTATTTATAGGTTATTATGTTAATATTTTACTGGTCCTGCTCACTGGAGATTGAATCGGTCTGTAAGTGGAACCTGAACTACAATGATTGTTAATATCTTAGTGTAATTTTTTGCTTTTCACAAATTCATCCCAGGGGCTGATTGAAGGACCCTTTGGCGGGCCAGATTTGGCCCTCAGGCCGCATGTTTGACACCTGTGCTCTACAGTGTCTAAAGAAGATGCTGGAATTCTTATTTCTCGCATTAAAAACAAGGGGCTCGAGCTGTGTTAAAGTTGTAATACCACCGACGGCCACTAGGGACACCAAACTGGCCTGACTACCTTTGACTTAGAATGAACGTGCCTCTAAAAATACCGGATCAATAAATGTTTTCCACTACTCATGGAGGTTCATTGATTTTCTTGAACTTTCTAAGAAGTGATCTAATGGTCCATCTCTGGGTAAGTAGAAGTCTGATGACTGCCACACCAGGCTTTCAGACTTTCAGTTTCTTTTTTTTTTCTTTAAATGTTTTTTTCCCTGACAGATAGCTCAACTGTTCCACTACTAAGACAGTAAAATGCCTTAGTTCTACAATACTTGATGAAGTTTGTCAGTAAGCGTTTAGCATTAGCTCACCCATGACCTCTTGCAGATTGTAGCTCCAAAAAACCAACATGTCAGCAGCAAAATCACTAACACTTGACTTCAGGATGACTCCAGAGGATGTTTCAGTTCCTCTCTCCACTATTTATAGACAGTCTATGTTCACAGTGAAAAGTATTTATGGAAAAGAAAATACCGGAGCCTTAAATATATGCACAGTGTGAAGTAAATGTATGAGCCTGGTGCTGAGGTGTTTTTAAATAAAAGACTGGGAAGCCAAAAGCTGAGCATAATGACCTAAAATACTGTTAGTTTTGGTATTTTTGTGGGATTTGCTGACAGTAGAAAAACATAAAACCATGCGTTTCTTTGAACAGATATCCTACTCATGTAATTTTATTACACACTGTTTCATTAAACAGAAACCAACTTCTGCTGGACCTATGTGTGTATAGCATTGTAATGAGATTTCATTTTTATCCCTAAACCTATCATGTGTCCTAGACGCCTTTTTCCAGAGCTGGTTGGTTTGTCGTAGCTGTTCTCAGAAGGTTGGAGTCTCATTATGGAGTTGTACTGTAACCAGACAGCACTCCTGTTCTGCTCACATAGCCTAGCATCTTGTGAGAGCCTGAAGATAATGCCATTCTCATCTGTTGCTCAAACCTCTGTGTGTGTGTGTGTGTGTGTGTGTGTGTGTGTGTGTGTGTGTGTGTGTGTGTGTGAGAGAGAGAGAGAGAGAGAGAGAGAGAGAGAGATCAAGTGTGAAGGTGTGTGTGTGTGTGTGAGACTGTGTCTGTGTCCCTAAAGACGCTGTCTTTGTTGTGTTGTTGTGTTGTCTTTATGCTGTGTAGCAGCTGTGCTCAGAAATGCTTCAGTGAGCCCACACAGGCTGTTCAGCATTCGTGCAGGATGTCAGAGTTATCCACCATCACACTGTAAGTGTGTGTGTGTTCACCCAGAGACACACGTTTGTGTGTCAGTTTGTGTTAACCGCATGTGTGTTAATGTGTGTTGGTGCGTGTGTAGTTACACCACGGTTCTTTATTGTAAAGTCTGGATTATATACCAGCACACACACACACACAATACTGTAAAGTCCCATAAGTATTAGATTCATTTTTCTTATTTGTATATTTTTATCTCTGGCAGAGAAACCCATCACAGATAGTTACACCCACTAGTGTACAGTAGTATAGTAGCTTCTGTTCACTCATTACAGGAACAGTTCAATATTTTGGGAAATATGCTTGTCCTTTTCTTGTTGACAGATAGAAAGATCAAAACCATTCATATCACTGTAGGTGTAAAGTTGGACCAAGTAGAATGACTCCATTAGCAGAAGACCGGAGACAGGGCCGCTGTCCGAAAGTGACAGATGTCCATCTGCTACCACCCAAATAAAACTGATTAACACTCTGGGCCAGAAACACAAGAGGACTGAGTGGCTTTTGCAGACAGACAGATCTGAAATTCTTAAGTGCCTCCACAAGGCGGAATGGGCCATAAGTTACAACAGCAAGAAGACAGAATCATCATGAAGTAATAGGGAGCATTCATATATATGTACATACATACATTTACATACACACATACACACACACACACACGCACATACATACATACATACACACATGCTCTCACTCTATTATGGTCAGATTTCGACAGTTCAGAGTGTTATTCAGTATTACAGCCTAGGCAGTAGATTCTATTATAGACATGAAATACTAATGACACAACAAATATAACACTTCTAATTCAAAAGATGTAAATAAAAACAGAATGCAGTGACTTGCATCTCAATAACCCATATTTTAATCTAAATAGATGATGTAAATATACCAAGTTTTAGCCAGTTTATGTGGGAAAACAAACAAAAAAAAAAAATGAGGGAATGTTAAGTTTACTGCTAACATCCCACCTTTTCTGTAATCGAGGTTGTACATGAAACACTGTGGGTCTGTGGTTGTGTGGGTGAACGTCTCTGCTCATTAAAACCACATACGCTGAATCTGAAACACTAGACGCAAAGGGAATGAATTACACACAGGTGTAAGATTTTCACACAAAATCCTCTCTGGATTTTCCTTAAGATATAGATAAGGCAGGCATATTCAATTCAGTTTAATGAGTATAAAATATAAAAAACAAGCGGTTTACAGTACCGGTGAGGTTAATGATCAAATTATTTTGATCCTTTAATTAATGCTTGATAAGACAGTAATATTATATTTTCAGAAATGTTGAACTGGGGTTTGCTGAACTGCCACAGTGTCACTCATCTGTGTCTTGTCTTGTCTCGTCTTGTGTTGTATTACGTACTTCCATTCCTCTATGTCTCTATTGTACATTTTTGGCTGCATGATACAATGCATAGGGTTTCCAGGGGCAACCGCCATGTATGGACAAAACATGCAGTACTTAATCATTTCTCTCAATCAACCCTGAGTTTTGTTTTATATTTAAAGATATAGTTGATATCACACGTAGTTGCAATATATTTCTTTTTTTTTTTTTTTTAAACTCCATGTAAATAAGTGGTGCCAGGCACAACAAACCCCGCCCCTCGCACATATATTATCTTATTTTGGCATCGATCTAGCTGATGTCATCATGTCCATGCATGTGGTGGTGTTCGGATAGACATAGGCAGCATAGACAAGCTTAAGCTATTATAAATAAATGGACAAAAGAGAGTTTTAAAATTCATTTAAAAAAATGTGAACTTTGAGTTACTTTTGCCAAAATGGAACCACATCTATTCTGGGTCAC
The DNA here is from genome assembly GCA_030068375.1 of Ostorhinchus rueppellii. NCBI lineage: Eukaryota > Metazoa > Chordata > Actinopteri > Kurtiformes > Apogonidae > Ostorhinchus > Ostorhinchus rueppellii. The sequence continues at coordinate 23,196,817 of JAQQZY010000010.1, read as the reverse complement.
TGGCAATCTATAAGCCCAATTTGGTCTGACTTCAACCAATAGTTTTGCTGTTCACAAAGAAACAACCAAACCAAAAACAATACCCGTTTTAGCTATAAAAGCAAATCCAGATGTTTTTAAGGAACTAGTTTCCATTGTGGACTTATACACATTTTCTGTATTCTACTGAGTTCTACTATGGCAGCAGGTCAGTGTATGTAGGACTGACTTCTAATAGACTACAGTGCTCAGGGTTATTATGGAGGAAGATGTAACCCAGTGCAACAGTGTGACTCATTCAAAGGTTTTCAATAGGTTTGTGATATCTTTTTTTTTCTTTTTTTGTCTTTTGAGTAAAAAAACAAACAAACAATTTTAGAATACTAGCAGGCTTATCCTTTAATGCAACACTTACTGTAAGACATCAAAACCAAAAATGATAGTGCATTAAGAAAAGAGTATTTATTTAATGTGATGGTAGAAAATGTCACAGCGTTGCATCGGTGGCTCCATTCTTGCATCACATTCGACTAAAATGAGATGAAATACATTTACATTTGAATGAACAGGTCTGACTTAACACTTAGATTTTATTAAACTGTGTGTTTTATGTATATGTTCACAGGCGTCTGGCGCGCTCTACCCTCCTGTTGATCCCCCTTTTTGGCATCCACTACACTGTGTTCGCTTTCTCACCTGAAGATGTCAGCAAGAGGGAGAGACTTGTCTTTGAACTGGGACTCGGATCCTTCCAGGTACGATCACTCAGCTCCTCAAACATCCTTTTTAACCCATAAACTCCCAGTGCTACTTTTCCGGCATTTCCCAAATGAATTTTTCTCCCTATTTAACCTTTATTAAGTTATTCATCACCATTTATAACTAAAAATTGACTAAAAATCTGGTGTTTTCCCATATTTAATTTAATTTACAAATTAATTTACTTAGATGTTCATAAAAGCTCAGATTAAAGTTAATTGTTATACTATCAGAAACAGAGAAAAATAATGAAAAAGTAACTTCTTCAGAAAATGTATCATTAATTGAACATAAAAGAAGTGTGTCCATCCACTATCATTGATCCAACTTCATGGGTTTTACTGGTGAATCAATGTTGTAGAAGATGAAGCTGTTTCCATGGTAACTTCAGAGCCTTTGAATGTCCAAATGGTTCATATCCGATGACCATGAAAAGATGACAAACTGTATTTTACACCAATTATTTACATGGATTGATAGAATTAATGGATGAGAAGTTATTAAACATTGTGTACTAGTACATGATTTTGGTCGTCAGTGGTTGTTTGGGTCTTTATGGGTTAAGTAAAGAAATACTATGAGTTCTTAACCCATAAATAGTCTCCATTTTGCATTTCTTCAGTGAAAATCAGGTATTTTCCAATATTTATTTTAGCGATCATGTGCTTTAATCATTATGGTGTGATTACATGAGGGTTGTCATACTAAAAACAGAGAATACCAGAGAAAAATTGACTGAGATTAGATAGAAAGTAAAGTCAATTTCTTAAAATAAAAATAAAAATGAAGCTATTTATGCATTTGAAACTAAGAATAAAACTATAATATAATGTATGGAAATATGTGAACATTTCAAAACCAGTTGAAACCAATAATAACTAGAAAACCACTCGGAGAGTGCAGACCTCTGCCAAGATAGTGTTTGTATTTTTTATTTTTTTAAGGTGGTGTTTGTACTTTTTTTTAAGGTAGTGTTTGTATTTTTTAAGGTAGTATTTGTTTTTTTAAGGTAGTGTTTGTATTTTTTAAGGTAGTATTTGTTTTTTTAAGGTAGTGTTTTAATTTTTTAAGGTAGTGTTTGTACTTTCTTTTTAAGGTAGTGTTTGTATTTTTTTCAAGGTAGTGTTTGTACTTTTGTTTTCTTAAGGTAGTGTTTGCACTTTTTTTTTAAGCTAGTGCATCATCTACATATTCCTTATCTGCCTGGTGAAGCATTTTATACACAAACACACATATAATGGTCTGGTCAAGTGAGGAATGGACTGTGAAAGCACTGTGCAGCAATACGTGAGAATCTAATCAAGTAACAGAGTGAGGTGTTTGTTTAGTGTGATGCACCAGAATAATGATTTAAGGTTTAAGGTTAAGATACTGATCAAATCATCGGTCTTTGGCAACGGATAGATAGATTTTTTTATTGATTTTACTGATCCCAACCTGGGAAATTATGGTGTTCCAGCAGCAACAGTAGAAACATATAATGAAAATAAAATACAATAAAGAATAAATATATACAATAAAGACGAAAACTATACAATAAGGACTAACCAAGAAAATGAGATATGAGATGAGAAATATACAGATGGTAATGAATATGAAATACACAGATGGAATTGGAGTATATACATGATTGTATAGATAAAAGAGTTTGCATGAACTAAAAAACAGTGTGAATGTATATTAACCTAGGATGGAATATATAGATAAATAATAAAAATATGTTTCATTACTATATTTAATAAACATCTGTCTGCTGCTCTTTTTTTTTTGTTTGTTTAAATAAATAACAATCAAAATCATTATAATATTTGATTACTATGAAATATAAGACTGGACACAGGAATATACTTGGAACATATTTATTTACAGTCTGATTTTATGCTGTAAACCAGTGATCCTCACTATTTTTTGCACAAGAGCCACATTAGCAGAGCAAAGTCAAGGAGGGAGACACTTTTACGACAATATATCAAATCACCCCCAAAAATGAGCATTTCTACACGTAAAAAGGAGAAGCAACAGAGCTAATATATTTTCAATTAAGGTCATATTGTGGTGTGTTTACATAATTCACCCACGGAACGTTGGTGTTTTTGTTGGGGTTCCGCCCTTACTGTTTATGCTGTTGCACTTCCTGGACAGGCATTCAGGTTTACTGTGTTGTTAGTTTTATTAATTAATATCAGTAAAGAAGTTAGCTCCTGCGTTTGACACTCCGCCACCGACTCCTTTTCTTCAGCGCTACAATATATTGTTTATTGTGATGAACGGAAGTTGGCATGCGTGCCCTTGACTTTCTTCCTGTCGTAGTTGTAATTTGTTGTCCGTTTTTGATCAGAAATCGATCCATTTTGTGTCCTGTCTATGTCATGCTAGCTAGTGCTAAATGCATGCTCGCGCTGCCATAGGCGGGGCTAACGCAGGTGAGCCGTTAACGTAAACAATGATGGGAGTGCGTGTTGCCATATTTGACAGTTACCCCCTTTTTGAAAGCAGCATTAATTGAGATGAAAGGAGACATTTCTTGTGGGTATTTGCGTGTTGTCGCGTTGTGTTCGTTATTTACTTATTGCAGAATGTTTTTTTTTTAATGTATTGGCTGTGTAATCATGTTCTAAGTTACCACGTGAGCTGCCAGTTAAAACTTTATGAGCCGCATGTGGCTCCCGAACCGCGTAATGAGTATGACTAATTCAGGGTAGCAGACTGAGAATCCAAAAAAGTAAGAGTGAGATGTTTGTTCAGTGTGATGGATCATAACAATAATTAAAGGTTTTATTAGGATACTGATAAAATTATCAGTCTTTGGCAACGTATGTTTTATTACTATATTTAATACACATCTGTCTGCTGTTTTTTTTTTTTTTTTTACTTTAACTGTTTTTTGTTTTTTTTACTTTAACTTTAAATAACATTAAAAAATCATTATAGTATTTGATTATTATGAAATACAAGATGAGACACAGACATATATTTTGGACATATTTATTTACACGTTCCTGTTTACATTCTGAATTGTATGCTGTAAACATTCATTTACAACCTTTACTGTATATAATTTACACTGTATTCTCATGTGTTTTCTTACATATCCAGTTGTAATTCAGGTATAAATCAAATTAACACAGTTTTAGAAACTAGAGATGTATGTCTTTCATGATGAGTCATCAAAAATATTGTTTTAGAAAAAAAAGAAATTGGCCCTGATGTTCACTTTCGCTTGGCAACGCCCATTTATGAACATATTTGTTTTAATCAATGTGTTATGAACCCTATTTGAGACACACCTGTTCATGTTAAATAAATGATAACACTGATCTCAGCTGATACATCTAATAGTTAGTAGTAGATAATGGGTATTTCCTCTTCTTATCCTGATTAGACAAAAATGATACATTGTTTACAGACGTCCTGGTGCTGAAGTCCATATTTTCTTTATGTGTCTCGAAGCTGCAACATTTCATAAAGCATAAATCTTTGCAATGAGTATTATTTTTTTCTTACTTAAACACACTGATTTGATCCTTTTGATGTATCTGATAGTAATACAGTTATGAAAATGTACTTATTATAGAAAATTAAAACATGTTTTTGTGGTTTTGTGTCTCCTCAGGGCTTTGTTGTAGCTGTGCTCTACTGTTTCCTCAATGGAGAGGTAAGAGTTTAACTGTTCATAGACGTGTTGACTTTATTTTACTGTAAATGCTTTTCACTTGTAGAAACACGCTTATGTAATTACAGTAAATTTCTGCATGTTAGGGGTTGCAGGACTTTTTAAAAGGGAATTTGTACCTGATGAAAGTTGAGTCATCTAAGTACTGATAACATCATGAATAGCACCACATGAGAAAGGACATACAGTAAGGATCTGAATATACTGAAGCTAAGTACAAACGATTACACACAGCTTGGATGCTTAACACTGTAAAACCATTTGTATCATATTTGCTACACTAGGTTCTGACACCTTTATCTTATGAACAAGATTAATACTGTCCTGAAAACCCTGTTGTATATTTATTTGCTTTATTATTTGCTGCCCCCTGGTGGCTTTTTTTTTTTTTTTTTAACCATTTTCAATAATGCTGCCACCATTAAATCATCCAACACACGTTTTGTAGGAAAGGCTTTGATAATTTTCAAAAAGTCATATGAGGAAGAACACTTATATTGTTATCTGGTTGAAAATTGAAACATTTCGAAAAATACTGAACTTATGTTCGGCCAGTGTTTTTCAACCATGAGGTCAGGACCACACGTGGGGTCACCTGGAATTCAAATGGGGGGCACCTGCAATTGCTTTTAAATGATAAAAAAATAAATTTAAAAATGATATGTTTTATTAATAAAACGTATGTGGTGAGTTGAGAGAGACAATCCCGATCCATAAAAGACATGACAAACTGAATCACTTTGGTTCTGTTTATCTGTCAAATGTTCACTGTGGTCAGTTTCAGATGCTGCAGCTCTTTCATAATTCATAGTTTAGTTATTGTTTGTTCAGTATTAATTGTCAGCCTTGTAAATACAAGCTGGACTGACTGTACGTATCCTGACCAAGGAAAGTCAAATTCTCACTTTGTCCAGTAATCTGAACCTGACTTTTCTGTCTCCGACCATAATAATATACATTATATAGACTAAATGTGTCTAAAATGTTTATTTGCAACATAATAGAGCAAACTATTACATGATTAAAAAATACATTAATTTTAGTAAAAAAAAAAAAAAAAAGTCTCTGTTTTGAATGTCTGGGGTCACCAGAAATTTGTGAAGTTAAAATGGGGTCATGAGCCAGAAAAATGTGTGGAACCACTGCGTTAGGGTGAGGGGTTTTTGGAATCTGTGAATCACATTCACCAGAATACACATTTAAAGGGCTCATATTTAGCTAACCAACTTTTATTAGTCTTTGGTTCATTTATTTGTGTATTTGGACCCTAATAGTTCATAATGTTTGAATTTTGAACCCTCCAGGTGCTGCATATTCATTTTGGCAAAAATCGAGTAACTTCACTGGGTTAGGCCGTTCAAGAGAAATAAAAAAGCTGTGAAAAGTTTTATGTGAAAAATATTCCATATTTTCAAAATGTTACCAGTAAAATGTATTTTTAGATTTAAAGGTAACGTTGCTGTGAGCAAAAAGTTGCCAAAAATGGCCAATGTATCAAACACGATACAAAAATATATGATAAACAAAATAATATAACAAAAATGTTTGTTTGGATCATGCTAAAATGGCTAGTAAACATTACAATTCCAAAAACATTTAGTTTTAGTTTAATTTAGTTTCAATGGGTTAGGTTCTACAGGATTAAATCAGACTTGTAGTCCAATTGAAACCTGAGGAGGAAGATGAAATCCACAGTTTCAGCCTGTAACCTCCTGTCTTGCTCAAACACAGCCAAGTAAGTTTTGTGAAGTTTTGCCAAAAGGGAAATCTGTCCTGATTTCAAGCCCAAAGCTGCAGCAGGTTCTCTGTGATGGGAGTGTGTGGTGTTAATAAATAATCACAGAGCTGTTTGGCTGCACCGACCCGCACTCTCCTTCTGGTTCTCTCGTGCTTCTAAAGGTGAATATTTCCATCACACAGTGTCGAGGCCTTCATTCTCCTTCCTTATTTATCTGTGTGTTCTTTCTTTAAAACCAAAAGCAAATTTTGACTTTTTAACCATTTGGTTTTGTTGGGATTTATTCTTTTTAATACTGCAATGTGCTTCCTTGCACAAATTCCACCAAAACAACTTCTTTCTTGCCACCATTTTGTAAATCATTAACCTCATAGCATCATTGTCTTAGTCATACACTGTGTGGACAAAAGTAATGGGACATGTTGACTTCAGGTGTTTGTTTTCTAACAGGGGTCTGGGATACAAATAATAACTAGAGAAGCACTCAGAGAGCGCAGACCTCCACCAAGGCAGTGTTTGTACTTTCATCCACTCGATGGCGCTGAATGTACGGATCACCACCAAAATGTAATCATCTGTAGGATACCCCATTTATGAAAATCCGTCCATAACTTTTTGAGTTATCTTGCAAACAGACAGACAAACAAACACCAGCAAAAACATAACCTCCTTGGCGGAGGTAATGGCAAATGTCATAATGTACTTTTATAGTGGGATAAATATCATTGCATTGGTTAGTTTGGTTTAAATTGTTACCTTTGCTACAAAACTGCTTCAGAGATGGTTTTTACTTCATTTCTCTCAACATTTTTTGTTTTTTTGTAAGTGTTTTTATTGGATTTTTCACACACACAGCAATATTTGAAATATATAATGTTTCCAGATAATCTAGTTGAAAGGTAAGAGGAACATTGTCTTACACAATGTATATTGAGAACAACAGTTTTAATCTAAGCCAGAATAGCTTCTATGAATGAACCATAATTAACCCTTCCCACCCACTATTAAGATTAAGAAAATAAAACAAAACACAGAGAAAGAGAGAGGGATTTAAAAAAAAAAAAAAAAAAAATCCATGACTATGATTTTAAATTTTACGTAAATGTAAAAAGAACATGAAAATTAAACACTGCTGTTTTTTTCCAAATATCATTTTATTTTCTCACAGGTACATTTTGGGAATCGAACCAGTTATGCAAGGCAGAGGGTTTCACAAAAATTGTGTTTAAATGGGCAGGTTCCATATGTAACACCAGTGGACACAATGGGTTACACACGAAACCTGGAATAAGACTGCTGATTCATGAAAAATCTGCATATGTGGAGTAGAAAAACCACTAGGATGATCAAATGTAACAGTGTCTTTATAGCAGTATAAAAGACCATTTCAAGCCATGTTTTCCAGATCTGATGCACTGACACCTTGGTAGCTTTTATGTCCTGGTTTTGGTCCTATTTTTAGCCCCAATATTTGATCAAAACTGTATACATTTTGGGATGGCTCAGAGCAAGAGTATATTGTTTTTACATTTATCTGAGGTCATCATTAGGTATATCCTGGGGGGGGATATGTCTAAATTTCTCTTTTATTATTGAGTCTAAGTGTCAGGTACCAAATAAATACCGTTTCATAGAAGCACCCACATTTAATTTAGATATTCATGAAAACTCAGAGGTAATTCAAAGGTTATTATATCAAAACAGAAAAAAAAAAAACCCTGAAGAAAAAGTGAACTATGGAGCAAATATATCATGAACTGAACAGCCAACATGTGTTCCATCCACTGTCATTGATCCAACTCCATGGGTTTTACTGGTGAATCAATGTTGTAGAAGATGACAGTGTTTCCATGGGAACTGCGGAGCCTCTGAACGTCCAAATGGGTCACATGTGATGACCATGAAAAGATAACAAGCTGCATTTGGCACCAGTTATAGACATGGATTAATAGGATTAGTGGGTTGACAGGTATTCAACATTTTCTCTATATTTAACCTTTCTTACGTAATTTATCGGCATTTCTTATAAAATTATCCTCTGTATTTTGATTTTTCAGTGTGAATTTTCCTATATTTGATTTAGATATTCATGAAAACTGTGAGTTAATTCAAAGGTTATCATATTCTAACAGAAAAAAAGCAGAAGAAATTCCATGTATTGATAGGATTAGTGGATCAACAGGTTTTAAACAGTTTCGATCAGTGAATGCTTTGGTAAAAATTGGGTCTTAAAGGGTTAAAGCGTCACCGTAAAGCAGTAAAGGCAACCATACTTTTCTTTTTTCTTTTGTTCAGACAAGATAAAGGTTTTAGATGTTACCTCTTTGACAGTTCCTGCTGTGACACATCAGCAGTACGTTGGATGAAGCTTCTGAGGAAGACTGGTGTCACACTCCAAACTGTCAAGCAGGCAACATCTAAAACAGTAGTTCTCAACTCCGGTCCTCGTGACCCAGCGTCCTGTATGTTTTAGATCTGTACCTCTTCCAGCGCACCTGAATCAATTTATGATCCGCTCAACACCAGAAGCCTGATAACGATGGTGGAAGAGGGAAAGATCTAAAGCATGCAGGACACTGGGTCATGAGGAGCAGAGCTGAGAACCACTGATCGAAAACCTTTACCGTGTCTGAACAAAAGAAAAAAGTAAAATTAGTTAGTTTGTTTGTTTGTTGGTTCCTGTTCAGTTGTTTTATTTGGCATTAGTTTTATTGTTCTTATTTTTAAATTGTTGTTTTTAATTGTACAGATTTTATGTATTTTTTTAATCTATTCATGTATTTTATTGTGTTTTTATTTATTTATTTACTTTTTTTTTTTTTTTTTTGTACAGCACTTTGGTCCACTGTGGTTGTTTGAAAGTGCTTTACAAATAAAGTTGGATTGGATTGGTCATTCATTCATTCATTCAGTCGCTCGTTCTTATTCAGTTGTTTTCTTTGGTATTGGTTTTATTGTTCTTATTTTTTATTTGTTGTTGTTTTCAGTTGTACAGATTTGATGTTTTTTTTTTAATCTATTGTATTTATTTCTGTGTTGTTTATTTATTTATTTTTTATTTTATTTTGTTTTATTTTCCTGTACAGCACTTTGGCACAACCACTGTGGTTGTTTTAAAGTGCTTTACAAATAAAGTCGGATTCGATTGGATTTGTTTGACCGTGTAGTTTTATTTCGAGCACATAGATTCATCAGATAACACAGAACCATACAGTACAACATGATCAAACAAACATTTTTCTGCACTTGAAAAGGAGTGGGAAGAAGTATAACTTATAGACTCCACCCCTTTTTACGAACTAATAATTAGATTAGATTAGTAAATGTGATCAGCTTTCATGTGGTACACTGCAAAAAATAGGGGTCTACAAACAAGAAAAAAAAGCTTTAAGTAAGGGGAAATGTACTCAAAAGAAGTGAA
>JAQQZY010000010.1:23117274-23128396 GCA_030068375.1 Ostorhinchus rueppellii | reverse complement strand
TGCAAACTCCACACAGAAAGGTCCCAAGGTCCCGCCCGGGAATCGAACCCAGGACCTTCTTGCTGTGAGGCACGAGTACTAACCACTGCACCACCGTGTCGCCCCTTTTCGTAAATTACATCTTACAAAATAATACACTAAGCTGTAGTACAGGTGTTGAGGGGATTTGAGTAAACTTCCTCCTTTAAAGTGTTTCTGGTTAAAACAGATTAAAATCTCTTTTAATCTCATCATATTGAAGCCATGATCTTTACTGTGTCACATATTTCCTTTTTCCATTCTGTGAGCTTTCTCGTCTTCTAAACTGGATGATGTGACAGCGTTGTGAAGAGAAGCTGTCATTCTGGTGCACTTGAGTACATTAGGACTGATATTTCCTGTCTTGGATCATTTCATCTCTTATTAGTGTGCCGAGACAGAAAGTGCGTCACTTGTCTGTGGTTACGTACTGATATTCATTTGTGGTTAGCGTCCGTTTGGAAATATCAGGTGTGGCCTGTTGTGGGATTTTACTCCGGAGAACAAGGAGGTGAGTACAGACATATTGAAACAAATAAAGCATTGACCGGGCACTCAGCCATTAGCCGGAGAAAGCGTAGTAAAAGACCATAGTCTGACTCATCTGCAATTTGGAACCTATGATGAGTGATCGTTTTCATCTAGGTAAAGAGGGAAGAACATTATACCCTAATGATCATGACCTTACATCCTATTGATCCTTTCCTTTCCTAATGACAGTACTATAAGGACAACGGCAAAGCAACACCTCGCAACCAGTCAGGACAAAAAGAAAGTACAATCTCCATGAATTATATGGTTTTACACACCAGGACTTTGGCTGAGTTCAGACTGAAGCCCAAATCCGACTTTTCCCCACTATTTGACCTGTATCAGACCTTTTAAAGACAGTCTAAACAGCACAAATCTGATTTTTTTTTTTAAATCCGACCCAGGCTATTTTAGTATGTGGGGCTAAATCCGATACATATCAGATATTTTGCAATTCGACATCAGTCTAAACGGCCAGGTCTCATTTATCTTAGCCTGTTTATTTGTCTTATCATGAGTGTTACAGATATATTTAAACGTTTTTCTTGTCATTGTAAAATTCTGAATGAAGTCTGTGTCAGTGAAGCTGCTAACGTCACTATCCCACCACTCCTGACTCCAACTCCACATTCAAATACTCCGTTGTACAGACGTAGAAGCCACAGCAACAACAACAACAAAAAAAGGTGGCTCTGCTCTTTAATCTTCTACTTAAAACGATTTGACCGGTGCTGACTTCGATTTTAGTCTAACTTTATCAGTGCCACACACGCCGATACAGGATCCATCCATATTTACTTCCATAAACACAGTGTGCTGCATGGTCCTGTATGATGTCAGGACCTGTGGGTCACTTCAGGGTCGCATTCAGTTCATGCTCAAAACTGTTAGAAGTCGCATTTAATTTGTAATATGAACAAACACAGAATAAAATTGGATTTCAAAAAAAAAAATCTAATTGTGCATTAAGACCTGCTGTCTGAATGTAAAAATTCTTCTGTCCGTACCATGTTATAAAATTCCAAGTTTAATGTCAAAGGGAAAAACATACAATGCATTTCACCATGAAATTATTTATAAAAAATAATGCCAAAATGAGGAAGCAGTACAGGAAAAACTTAACAGAAGTGACGATATTAGCTGTTTCTCAGTACACGTTCTTGTCTGTTCTTATGTTCTTGTGATCTTGTGAAACATCATCAGTCCGACCCAAGGACTGTTCCATTTCCATCACAAACCACAAAAGAACACATGGAAAACCCAGATGTTCTTGTCGGACAGCTTAAACTAAGGATACACTGGTTTTGACTCATGTAGACTGGGCTGGGAAATATCCAAAGATGCACTTTGTTCTACTTTGTGCAGCTTCTGTGACTTAATTCATAAATGTTTTACTGAGTACATGACCATCATGAGATGACGTGATACAATGTTGGAACACATGCAAGAGGTAGTGAGAAAATATGTCTTTATTATCAAGATATGAGAACGGAATGTATTCTACTTTTGAAAAGCAGAAAAGTACTCGGAGAGCGCAGACCTCCGCCAAGGTAGTGTTTGTACTTTTTTTTTTTTTAAGGTAGTGTTTGTACTTTTTTTTAAGGTAGTGTTTGTACTTTTTTTTAAGGTAGTGTTTGTACTTTTTTTAAGGTAGTGTTTGTATTTTTTTAAGGTAGTGTTTGTACTTTTGTTCTTGTTACAGAGAAGAGGCTTTTTTTCCCCTGACAAGCTGTCCAAACAAGAATAAACAAGTGGTCCCCAGGCACAACAAACCCCACCCCTTGCACGTTTGGTTTTTTTGGGGGGGTTTTTTGCCCATTGGGAAATGGGAAGATTGTAAAAATGCATTAAAAAAATTCATTTTGACCTACCTTTCCCAAAATGTAAGGATCTATTCTGGGTCACTGGCAATCAATAATGTCAATTTAGAATGAATTCAACCAATAGTTTTGCTGCTCCAGATATATGAAAATTTCACCCATTATAAGTAAATGGGGGGGGGAAAAAAGATTTTAAAATTAATTAAAAAATTGAAACTTTGACCTACTTTTACCAAAATGTAAGGAGATCTATTCTGGGTCACTGGCGATATATAAACCAAATTTGGTTTGAATTCAACAAATAGTTTTGCTTCTACAGACATTTGAAATGTTGCCCATTATAAGTAAATGGGGGGGTTTAAAACTTCATAAAAAACTGTAACTTTGACCTACTGTTCCCAAAATGTAATGCAATCTATTGTGGGTAATCTATAAACCCAATTTAGTATGAATTCAACTAATAGTTTTGCTGCTAGGAACTAAAAACAACACCCCTTGCCTTCCCTTTGGGGGTGGGGTAATATGCCAAACTTGTCTGTGTTTTTTCTAATTTTACTGTCATTGACTTGAACATTTAATGTGCGAACTGATGTCTGTGAAGTCTGGGATGTAGCTCTTGCCTTTTAGTCATTTCTCTGAGCATTACACAGTCTGACCTTGGGGTGAATTTGCTGGGACATCCACTTCTGGGAAGACTGGCGACTGTCTTAAATGTTTCCACTTGCGAATAATATTTCTGACTGTGGAATGATGGGCTTCAAATTGTTTGGAAATAGCCTTTGAACCTTTCCCAGATTGATGTGCCGCAAAAAAATGACTTGGCTGCGCTCATTGCTAGTGACTTTCCCGCGTCTCCATTTTGGCTTCATTTTTGTTAAATAAATAATGACACAGTGGAACAGGTTGTATGCTGTTTTACCCTTGAGATTAAAAGTATAGAAATTTAGAATATGTTGAGGGAGAGATAGTTTTTTTTTTTTTTATGTCACAATATGTAAACCCACTGGATCCAAAGAGGGTATGTGTTCTTTTTCTCATGATTGTGTATTGACTTTAGAATGTCATACATACATCCCCAGACTTTAAAAATGTAGATTCTGTCCTCATTTACCAATTTAAAAGATAAAAACATGTATTATATAACACTTAAATATTCACATTGAAGTTACTTGTTAATGACTGTTTATGAATAAATATGAAGTACTACATTTTATACTATGTAACTCGTACCTACACAGTACATGGTAAACTTCTGCTACATTAAACAATAACCAGTAAAGGTGTTTGTTACCGCTACATCTAAAAGTATTGAATTATATTATATTATTTCTGCCACCACTTATATCCCCTTTGTAGTCTCATTGGTGACAGAAAATCCTGCATCACACCTCAGGCCAAGGAGACAAGATTTTGCATCATTTCTCCTGCCAGAGATCTCCCCGGGCATATATAAACCTTGCCAACAAACATAAATGAATAATTCATCCTGACCTCTTTCATCAGAGAGGCTCTAACTTGCATTAGCACAGCAGATTATCCAGAAAAGGTAATTATACTTAGCAAAGTGCACAAGCAGAAAATAGGATTCCTAATACTATGTATTTCACTCATGTACGATTTTATTACTCCTGACTCTCAATGAGATGTTCTGGCTACCTGCCCAGAGACTGCAGATGGAAATTAGTGACTGTCACGTTAAATCTGGTACAATGGATCTCTTCTCAAATTGGAGAGAAGCATCCATGTGCCTGGGTCCCTGATAGATAAATAAACTGGAAAGATAATTATAATGTACCTATACTAGTCATGCCTTCAACACTAATTCTGACGTGTGTATTACTTATAAGTAAGACAGACGCCAGTTCAGTCCAAAAAAAAAAAATCACCATAAATGCACCAGACTGGACCTTTTTATTATGCAAATTATGCGCCAGGGCAGAGCCTTGCAAAGTGGAAGTGACATACCATCACTGTTTTCAGGTGATCGAGTGCAAGTAAACAAGCAGCAGTCAGCGAGCGAGACTGAGTGGAAAGCACATGTTCATGCTTGTTGTTTGTGCAGCTGTAAGCTTTGCACTCTGCTAATGTCAAAGGGACGCAACCCAGCATCAACCCAGCATGCTGCCCGGGGTCAGTGACCAGTCCATCACAGCCAAGGTAATCAGAAAATACTTTGTTACTGCATCACTACCAGTGCTGGACCGGCCTGTGAAGGAAGAAACATGTCTGTGGACATGTCTGACTGATGGAGCCGTGCACATTATGTAATAACAGTGCAATATGCAATAATGTAATCATTTTTCACCTCATTTTATAATAACATGCCAGATTTTGTAATAAAATTATTGAATGTATTTTGGAATAAACTTTGCCACATGTTGTAATGTCTTATTGTGTTTTCCAAATTTCGGTGCACCAGTAATTTTCTTGTTAGTAATGAGTACACTCCTCCTTGAACCTCCTTGGCCTGGAGGGTTACCGGGGCTCTGCTCCAGAGCCAGGCCTGGGGTACGGGCCCATGAGCGAGCACCTGGTGGCAGGGCCTTTGCCCATGGAGCCCAGCCAGGCCCAGCCCAAACCAGATGCATGGGCTCATCGCCCTGTGGACCCATCACCTGTAGGGGGAAGCAGAAGGGTCCGGTCCATTGTGGATTGGACAGCAGACCAAAGCAGGGGCCTTGGCGGTCTAATCCCCGGTTCCAGAAGCAGGCTGTCAGAACATGAATAGGGTGAGGAGTTCGGACATCTGGGAGGAAGAGCTGCTGCTCCTCCATGTCGAGACAAGGCAGTTGAGGTGATTCAGGCATCTAATGAGGATGGCTCCTGGACACCACCCTGGGGAGGTGTTCCGGGCATGTCTGTCAGTGTAAACACCTCAGGGGCCGATCCAGGACACGCTGGAGGGATTATATCTCTCGGCTGGCCTGGAAATGTCTGTCCCCCAAAAGAGCTGGTGGAAGTGGCTGGGGAGAGGGCCGTCTGGGCTTCTTTGCTGAAGCTGCTGCCCCCACAACCCAAACCCAGATAAGTGGACGAGTACAAGTACGAGTAATAAGTACAGCTTTTTTCTCTCGTTTTCCAATACACTGTCCATGATAATGAATACAGTTACATTTGATTTAGATTTGACCAATGAAAAATCCTACTATTTTTTTTTTTTTTAAATTCTTATTAAACGAGAATGGTATGTTATTTTCCTGGTATGATGGTTTTTCCAATCAAGGCATCGATTTTGATGGTTTATTACATAACACACCACATTACTAAATTTCCTTTCAAAAAGTGCTGCTCTGGCATTTTGTAATAAATGTTGCAACATGTAATAAGTTATTACAAAATGTGGCAAAGTTCATTACAAAATGCATTCAAGAATTTTATTATAAGATGCTGTATGTTATTATAAAATGTGGCGTTATTACATAATGAGGTGACAGATTACAGTATTACATATTGCACTGTGATTACATAATGTTGCGCTCCAAGCCTTAGTACTCTCTCGTACTTGACAGCGGGCTATAACTTAAGTCACCTGATGGAATCACTAGTATTACATGTGATCTTTTGAAATAGCTAGCAATGAAAATACCCTACAGGTACCCTTTAAGTTATTATAACTGACCTTGATTGCTGGAGAAATGCTGGAAAACTTCAGAGCAGGATACGTTGACCACCTGCCCGACTTCAGCTCTTTGCCAACATCCGATATCATCCCACTCAGTGTTACATCCTGCAAACACAAACAAGGAACACAACTCAAACACCTGGTAATTGGTATGAGACTTATGTACTATTCGCACGGGATTAGTTTCACCAGTGGTCCACAGGTAAATCTAGTCCCGTGCGAATAGGGCTTTACAGTACTTCATCTATTTTTACATCATTCACTAGCACAAAACATCTGCTTTGAGGCTTGAATAATATTACTTTACTTAACTCTTCATTGTGATGATATTAAATGTTTGGCCACACTTCTGCATCCATAGACCAGTGGTGGGCCATTCCATTATATTATTAAATATATTTATGTGTTTTCCTCTAGGCAGCTCAACCCACTCAAAGCAGCTGAAAAGGTTAAGGGGAATGTTAGCATGAAAAATGAATGACAAAAATGCATATTTTTATTTATTCTTTGCATAGTCTTGAAGGGTTTGTCATCTTTTATTCTCCTCTGTAATGGAATGTATTCATGTTATGAACTACATATAAAGGATTGTTTCTTTATTATTAACGAGAAGCAATAAAAATACACCCAAATGATTCAAGCATAAGGAAAAAAGTGAATCCTTACTCCCAGTAGTCAGTTTATACCCCACATAAGGAGTTTAAGTAGTTTTTTCCCTGTATGTTTTTGTAAAAGTAACATTGTTTTGCTGCTCTAAATATAGCCAAATATTACTGTATTGAAAAGTGCATCTGATTCCTGTGTGACAGTTGGCTGTTTTAAGTTTTTGACGGCGTTCCTGTAAACTGAAACATGTCCTCAACTCCTGCAAACAGAAGGATTACTCAGAGGACAGTCTGCTTCAGCTACATCAGGTTTCCATCAGTGCCAACACCATCTACATCAAATTAAACTGTATACAGGTGACCCGATTTCCCAGTCACAAAAAGGGAAATTCCTATTAATCCTGACTAACAGGCTGTCAGATTCTCTCCACACTACTGGACTTGTCTTGTCATGTTTCTGTAAATGAACTGTGGTAAAAGCGTTTGTGTAACATCACGCCTGCAAGGTTCTTCCATCCACTGTCCTGCAACATCTATAGATAGAATATAGATATATGTCTACTGAAAACCGTCGATGGATTATTGCGTCTGGGGCAACGTCTGACTAGTTCAGTCCCTGTTTGCTGAACCAGGGAGGGATTAAAAAATGACCAATACAAAGAGTGTTTCATTTATCCCCACGGCTGAAGTGAGAACCAAAGAAATGTCAAACACATTTTCTGCAGGAATTCTCTGCTGTGAAAAAAAAAAAAAAACTATTCTCCTTGGGCATTTTAAGTTTCGAGGAACATAAAAATGTTTCGAGCAGCCTCAGGCAATTGCAGACAAGAGCATAAACACAGTCTGTCTGCAGTAAAATTAAAGCTCTAACTCTTCACTGACGCTGACACTGCCACGTATTAAAATGTGTTTATTCATCCAAACAGTTCCCTTTTATTAATTGGCCTGTGGCGGACAGGACATTGTAGACGATCCAAACATGGCAACAACAGACAATAACCACTAATGTCACATGCTAGGCTATATTAATCATTCTAGATGTAACTTTGATTGAGCGGTTGTGACTTATCTGCTGGGGGGGGGGGCAATTTAGTTTTCAAGAAATGTATTACAAGAAAAAGCTGCTTAAGAGATTACAGATATGTATTCATCTAGCTAAGGCTGTTATCCTCAAACGAAAGGCAATCATAGTGAAGTTTTTGAAGTAAAGGATTCATGGGTATGGATTTTAAAAGGAGGAGACTTTCATATGGATTTATCATTAAAAGCACAGGGACAGTTGCAGGTATCAGGGCTTTTATTTGAAGGTCTGGATTAGAATCGGGCCTTTGTTTCTGATTTCGTCTGTTTATTTAATACAGTCTCCTTTTGTACCAAACCTGATTTTGGTCCACTCCTTTTGCAATGTTCTGTTCTTCTACAAATATAAGCCCTCTACTGTCACAGGAGATAGAATTGTTTACTGTGTAAACAATGTCCAGTGGGAGATACAGAAGAAATTGAAGTGGGGAGGGGGGCATTATGTATATATACATACATCTGTGATATCCTTCTGTGAATTGCTTTGTTTTCAGAATATATTGTGCATTACTGTCATATTTCACAACACAATATATCCATTTTATTTTCAATGAACCCTGAAGTTTAAACATCACATCTCCAAAGGTACCACGGCGATCAGATAGTAAATAGGTCAGGTTTGGCCCAATCGGTAATGCATCAGACTGCAACATGTAAGGCTGGGGTTTGATTCTCAGTCAAAACAAGAATTTTTTCTGCAGATTTTCAAATGAAGGGCTGTGGCATCGAGGGCTCCAGTAGGTAAATCCGCCACTGTTGTCCTCTGGTAGCATTTGTGAGTTTCCACAAATTACAGTTTTGTTTAAAATGTGACACACACCTGTAGTGACTGAAAGTAACACTTCAGATAAATGATGTGCGACAACAAAGTTATGAGAATACCGGGATTATATCGTTGAATGTATTAACCCTTTCATCCACAGTGGTCACTCCAGTGGACAGCTGTTTAAAGGTGTTCTCTTGTATATTTATGGTTTTTACTGTTTTAGTTCCATATCAGACAACCCAGCGGAGGCTTATGCATCATCCCAAACACTGTAATCCATACCACTACTGTAACTTTGGTGTTCTAGGTAAACCTGATCTGCTGTGACATGCTCAAGTGTAAAATAATTAAAGATAATAATAATAATGATAATAAAATAAACTTTTTTTTTTTAACAATAAGGGTTTTTTTTCATACTATGCCCATGCAGGTATGTTAAAATGTAAGACCACATCAGATTATCAGCATTAAAGATATTTTTATTTCATACTTTTCACATCGAATATCAGTAAATACATGTTTGTTTGCTTGTAATCTTAAACACATGGTTTTATAGCTGTAAATAGCTTCTTTAAAAAAAATAATCACATTGGGTTTTTTTTTCCCATTCTCAAAAAGGAAAAAAAAAAGTTCTCATAATTCATGGATGAAAGGGTCCAATTACATGTGTAGGAGTGGCAACCCATTATATGACAGACATCAGAAATGTATTCATGTTAGTGAGTCATATCAGTAGTTATAACGCTGGAAGGTTTCAAAGCAGTTTCCAACTATGTAAAAAGCTGCAAGTTCAGTCTCTTTAAATATTTTCTAATAAGATTGACCTTTTTATAGTGTGCTTTGGACATTTTCGTGGCTGTTTAGGTGGAAGAAAATGTATATTTGAACATAATACAGAATTTTTTTTGAAGGAACAGTATATTTCATCACCTGCTTCCATTTCATTTTTTTTTTCTTTTCATACTTCCACCAGGAACGCATATATTGGTAAGTAAAACTAACCAAAATACACAAAAAGTTGTGATTTTTGCTCAAAATTTCCTGGGTTGGACTCCTAAAAAACAACCCCAGCAGATGGTGTCAAAATCCCTTTTTGTGAAATTCTTGCAGATTTGTGTATAATTGGAAAATATTTAGTAATTGAGGAAAATGACAACATGTGAGATTGTTGATATTAACATTTTCAGTGGTTAGATGATAAAGCTGGAGAGCTGTGAAAACTATGAGTAGCATGAACATGAAGCAATCACCTATTTATAACGTGTATGCTTGATTTACATGCAAATTACAGCTCCGGCTTATTATGGGGTAATCACTAATTTAGACAGTCTTCAGTCATAAGGGAAAATCAAAGAACCGTCAATGTCACGTAGATGAAGGTGTAATCAGACTAAAGTGCTGATGCGTTGGCTAAACAGAATCCCTTCCCCTTCATCTTCTTGGAGTCGGAATTGTCTGAGCTGACAATGATGCCCACATCATGCAGTGATTGGCCAAGGAGAGGTGAGAGAATAACAGGATTTAGAGTAAAATACGCATGAAGTTGTTAGTTTAAAGCTAACTGACAGCCTTATTCATCCTGCAGTTGTCAAAATGTCAAACTGCTGCTGGCACTGGAAGTACCGAAGCATGAGGAGAGTCATTAGGACTGAATGTATGTGCCAAATTTCATGGCAGTGTTTCAAACCATTGTGGAGAAATTGCATTCCGGACCAAAGTGATAGCCAGCCCTTAAGGCCCGCATCGCTGTCCTTGGAGTCATGTTACTAAAAATCCAAAAGGATACTGCAGTAAGAGGACGATTTGTTTTAGAGCGTAACTTCAGCCCTGCTCACATATGAAGTCCACCTACTGCATCATTCTGAATAGTGCTAGAACGTTGACAAGGGGCTCAGGAAAGGAGCAAGGATATGTTCAAAGTCGTTCAGTGGCATCCCAAAGCCAGAGAAAAATACTGAATGACCAAACCTCCTATCGCTCTATTCACACAGGACTAATGTAATGTGAGGACCTCTGCTAATTAAGGCTTTTATTTATTTCAGGAACAAATCATTTTCCTGGGGTCCGCACGAAAATAAGCAAGATATTCCAGCATTAGTGACAATAACCAACAATGAAAAAAAACAACAACAAAAAAACAAAAACACGATGAATAATTACTTCAAACACAAATCAGGGTTCTCCCCAGAAATTCATAGTACCCCCCCCCCCCCACCCTTGGACGGACCATCAATCGCAGCTGTTTATGAAATTTCCCTGCGAAAATGGCCCTTTAAAACGTTTGCATGCAGTCAGATCCCGACCGATAAAAACCTATTTATGCTCAACGTTAAATATGGATACGGATACAGACAGAGCCTACTGTCCACGCTCACGTTCATTTCATCCGATTGTTAAAAATTTTTTATTGAACAGAGTTTGTAGTACAGTTTTCTACATTTTAGTTTAAAAAAAAAAACTGAAACTGAAATAATGAACAAGGAGAAAATGAAAGAAATACATAATTTTTAAAAAATTGGATAAATAAAACATTGGGCGACACGGTGGTGCAGTGGTTAGCACTCGTGCCTCACAACAAGGAGGACCCGGGCGATCCTTGGGATCTTTCTGTGTGGACTTTGCATGTTCTCCCCGTGTCTGCGTGGGTTTTCTCCGGGTACTCCGGTTTCCTCCCACAATC
>JAQQZY010000010.1:23062072-23080616 GCA_030068375.1 Ostorhinchus rueppellii | reverse complement strand
TGTGATGAACTGGCGACTTGTCCAGGGTGTACCCCGCCTTCGCCCTTGAGTAGCTGGGATAGGCTCCATGCGACCCCAATGACCCTAGTGAGGATAAAGCGTGTATAGCAGATGAATGAATATATTTACTAACAAGTCTAATCAAAACAGTTATAACAACATATGCCTATTGACATACATGACATGGCATACAACAAGGTCAGTCAAACATAGAACATGAGAGAATTAAATGACTTAGGCAAATTTTCGAACATACCAAAATGACTTAGGCAATTATTTTAAGAGGGTGACGATATGAAAACCAAGTCCTTCTGGTCTAATTAAACTAACATTGGGCATATTAAATAGGAAATTAAAATAGGAAATGTGCAAATATTGAAAATCAATTGAGAAAAAATATTGTCAAGCCACATAAACTTTCAACTTGGAGTATATAAAAGAATGCGTAGGCTCATAGTAATTACTATATTTTCTGCCTACAACTCTGAGATTTATTTATTCAGCTGTGTAAATCTTTATCTGACAAGACAGACAACTTCCTATCGCCGAATGGTAAAAGACCACAACCACCAGATGAACTCGTCACCCAGACGGCCTTCAGGAATCATGGGAAATGTAGTCTATGGCTAACATGGGTCGTACCAATCATAGCTACGACAAAAACACAGTCCAAACAACTTTTAAAACATTGAGAGACAATTATTCCTGTCTATATCTGTTTATTTTTCATCAGCGTGTTCAAAAACGTCACATATATGTTGAAAATATTCTTGTAGCGGAGGACAAACCGAAGCCCGTCCCCTCCGCGTGAGTGCAGAATAGGGGCGGTCCGTTAATGCCAGTCCTCTTCTACTGTCGGATTACAGCCGAGGCAGGACGCTACGGACCCTCACTGAGCCATAAAACGTCGAATAAAGCCACAAGTAAGTGTCCAGAAGTTGATTTTTACAGCTCAAAACACGATAAAAGCTACCCAACTCATAAACCCGTGTTATATTTGTGAATTGGTAGCTTTATTTGTGCCACGTGTTCAAGTGAACTCCAACTTGGTGTGGCTGTCAAAAACTTGAGTAGGGTACTTTCAGTGGAGTGTCAGGGTCTGCACGAGACACTGAACGCAACACGACATGTTTTTGATATTACTGCACCTGGGTTCTGATCATTAACTGAAGTGAAATAATTAAAAATCTGAGTTATGTTTTATTGTTGTTGTTGTTTGTAATCCTCTAACAGACTAAATCAATGCCCTCTGTACTGTAAGGTGTTTTATTTTCATAATGTCTCATTTCTTTGTTGGGTTTTGGGTGTAAAGCTCATTCAGCTTCAAATTCCAGTTTCCACAGGTGAGTACTGAAGCTGCTCTCCAGCTGATGTTCTAACACATGCCCTGGTCTCCAGCTGCCTTTTGGTTTAGTGGAAGCAATTCACACATTCACCAGTTTATGAAGAACAATCAGCTATAGCTAATGCAGTTTGGTCCAACCTTTGTGAAGTTAACAGCCTTTATGGAACAACTTAGTGTTTCATTTATATCATTTCATAAATGGTTTCAGATTAAAGGAAATGTTACAAACTTCATTTAGGTTGGATCTCTGGATGACTTTGTGTTAAGATGGAATAACTTTGGCTATGCATTCTAGGTTAAATTAACTAACAGTGCTATATGCTGTGCATTGGCCTTGTTTGCAAATCAGTGTTTTTTACAAGTAGGCTTCTTATTTTGTATGCATGAGAAAATGCATAAGATATTTTGGTTTGGGATTTGTTTTCCTGTGTAAAGACTGCATCTCTGGAAGAAGATGGGAATCTTTAACTATAAATAGATTTGAAGTTATGTAAACATTTTATTCCACCATAGGTAGAATACATTTTCTTACAGCATGTCAAAAACAAATGTGAGTTAGTCTGTGACAGATTGAGATTTTGCGGTTTGTTCTGTCTCTTCAGTGCTCCCTTGTTCAATATAAATGGCAGATCGCTTTGTTCTGCCGTTATGAGTGGTGTTACTTTTTTTTAAGTTGAGATTGTAATGCTGAGACTCTAAATCTGAAATGGTAAAAAAAAAATTACTTAAATACTGGTGACTTTCCCCTGCTATTTGTGGAACATTTGCAACACGTCATATTTCGCATTGTTTGTCTTGGCTTTGCTTCTTTAAAGTCCAATGTGAGATTGATCAATCACCTGTCGCTTGTTACAACATAAAGAAAAAGTCCCTTTGCATTTTAAAGCTTGGGTGTTTTTAGTGTGTCAGTGTAGCTCATTTGAACTATTGCGTTTTAAAACTTTATTTAACCAACTAAGGTAGATTCGGAACACACCCTGTAAAGGTCCAATGTGTAAGATTTACAGGAATTTAGAGGATGTAATTAAAGAAACTGTATATAATTTAATCCTAATTATGGTTTCATCATTCTATAATCACCTTTTTAAAATGAGCTGTTTGTATCTGCAGAAGGAGCAGGTTGCGGTTCATGGAGTCCAGAATGTTGCACGTGTTTCTGCAGTAGCTCAGAATGGCTTTTTTCTCATAAGTGGCCTTCAGTATGTAAAGGAACAAAACTGTCTCCAACTATATCTAAGTGTTGAACAGGGTTAATATTCCAAAAAAAAAGAATGGTGCAGTCCGCACCTTCACTGCGGACTGCACCATTCTAGATCTTGTTAAATGCTACACAATGAACCTTTAAGAGAAAAGAAGCTACTATTTCCAATAATAACTAAGACTTTTGATCAGTCTACCTCTGTCTTCAAGACCACATTGGCACTGCCCATTTTCAATTTCAAAACTGGCTTTATGCTTCTAACATGCTCCTTCCTTTGTAATCATAACTTCACAGTGAACTAATGGCTGTAGCTTCCACTTTTGCCTCTTTTCTCTCCTTCTAAACACAAGTGAGTAGAGAGGTGACCCTGTTCACACTGAAATGGATCGATCTCGGACAAACCCCCAACAAGGAGGAGCTCCTCAGTATACACTACCTGTTGGGAGCCCAAGACAGAGTGCTGTTCCTGTTATGGAGAGGGGCATTATCAGTGGAGATAATGTCCAATTTGGGAGGCTGCGACGCCGCACACGTTTGTCTCAGTCGGAAAGTCAGAGCTCTGGGGCTGAAGAAGAGTGGCTGAGCTCCTCCCTGGAGGCAGGCGGCTCCTATGGCCGAAGCCCCGTCCTCCAGGGAATGCAGACAGAGCAGGTCTGGTACAACCGCAGTGCCTATGAGCAGGCAGAGGGCAGCTACCAACGCCGGCTCGCCTCTGGTGGCAATGGGCCACTGTCCTCGTCTCCCAGGAGCCCAAACGCTAGAGGTCACTTGACCTTCCACTCCAAGCGGCCCCACGGTCAAGAGCAGAATCAGTCTCACACTGTGACCACTGTGAAGTCCTCTGGTACCCCCCATCGCCAGATCAGCAGGGGCCGCTACCGCACATCCTCTGAGAACGAACAGGGAGGCAAAGGCAGCAGAGGGCCAGCCCCAAGGAAGAGAGGCCTGTCTGAGACGGAAAACAGGCCCAGATGGGACAAGTATGACAACTCGCACTCTGGGAATGGGAGAGACTTGATGTGTGCCTTTTGGTTTATTTGATATGATGATATTAGTTTTTATTTGTTGTCTGTCTGCTTCGCCTTTATCAGTTGTGCTAACTTGTATCAGGTTTTAGGTGGATGTTGAACCTTTTGGACGGGGATGTTTTCTTCTACTGTTTTTTGTTTTTTTAACTTGTCTCTGTGCCGGTAGTCCATTTCAGAATTTGGACAATGCAAGGTAATTTAAATGACTTTTCATTGAGGCTGTATAGTTTGATAGTTGGGATTGTGTGGTGAGAGGAAAATGTCTACTTTATCATACAAAATCACACACAAAAAATGAGAGATCTAATTTGTGCAGGACATTAAACTCAGAATTGTTCCATGTGTGGCTTTTCTATGCCAGTATTTCTATTGCTGGCATAATTCAGTTATTATACACTGTTTAGTTTTGATGCATTTGACCATATCCACATTTTAGGGCCATGTTCATTCTGTTGGCAGCTATAGTTGAACGCTGTTTTTTCTTTCTTTTTATATTTTCTATTTTGTTTTCCTTTATTACATGCTAAACTCAAAAGTTTGGAGTCATTTCCTCAATTAAAAAGGAGGGAAAACGATATCTGTACGAAGTGACCGAATTTTATGTGAGATTTTGATCATTTGATGTAAACATTTGGGATTCTTTTGGCAGTTGGACTGTACTATGCACTCTTGCTAATACTGGGGGTGGGGATAGTTGGTTTGTTGGGGGGTATTGAGCAGCCTTTTGTTGTATAATCCAGAGTTTGCAGACCAGGCAACTCTGTTTGACTGAGGAATGTGTAGATGCCAATCAACTGTAGTAACAATCAGCAAAATGAGAAGTGGAAGTAAAGCATGCACACAGCAGTCTTTTAATGCCTTTTGTCATGTTTTATCCACAAACTGATCCCTGTTACTCTTAAATATAACAGTATTGTATATCAGGTCTTGTGATTTGATGTCTGTCTCCCTTCTCCACCCACAACTCCATCTGTGGCTCTGCATGCTCTTAACATATACTTAACGCATGTCCGTCCTGGTCAAACATCTAATCACGCTACAGCTCATTCTGTTGCTCACTGTCATGGCTGTGAGAACTAAACACCTGGTTGGTCATGGCTGTTCATGGATACAAGTGATAAATAAGGCTGAATGAGCTGCGCTTTGTCTTATACCTTGTACATTTCTTACTGCCCTCTTCAGTACCAACATGAGCGGACTGCAGTGCCTTGCCACGGAGAACATCTGGTTCGACAAACAGCGCTACGATGAAGCAGAGAGGCGTTTCTACGAGGGAGCCAATGGTCCCGCTGTTCAGCAGCAACAGGTAAGAAACCTTGTCTTTATCTACTTGACAGGAAAAGTCGAGTTTGGTTTCATGTTGAATGTGTGTCAACCTCAGGTGGGGGAACACTTGCTTTTCAGACACCCCTTAATTGCTTTTCATGCAGTGTTTTCTCGTTGTTTGCCGTGTTGAAACTTCCTCCACATGGCAGCTCCCCAGCTCACGCTGCCTTGTCAGCAGCTGCACCATGTCCTGTCAGTCAGCGGCCCGTCGGTCTAGTAAATACTTGCATCACAACGGTCACAGTGCTCAGCAGCTCAGAGCAGCTGTACGCATGTGAGTCAAGCCTCTCGATTTAGAAGTGGGTCGTCCTAGCGAGAGCAGTCAGGTGGTTTGGCAGCTGTCTCTGCCTCTCACACTGGAGGGCTTCCACACAGGCCTGTGGCACAGATCATTTCAGGTGTTTTCACCGAGTCATAAACGTGTTTTCTTATTTTTCTTGAGTTATGTTTAGTCAAGCATGAAGTGTTTCTTTGTAACCTCTAAGATCTGCTCTTATTCAGTTTTAGAAAGGCTGAAACTTAAAGTGGCATCATTTTTGTCACCAATTTTTCATTAAATCTAAAACCTAAGTATCACAAATCCTTTAGTCTTTCTGTCATTACACACCGGACTGACTTCCCTCACGGTGAATAACTTTGAAGTGTACTCCATCACAAGCCATTCATTTGTTTACATACCAATATGTGAGATCAGAACAGAACAAGTCTTGTTGGGTGTTGGCTGTCTGCAGTGGTCAGTACCTACCAAAGTGGTCTAAGAAAGTCCAACTGAGCTTGACGGGATCTCGACAGTTGCATCAAACTTAAGATGGAATTGCAGTTACCACCTTTACCACTACCCCTGCCAGTGATGGCTGAACGGTGTGTATCATTTCTAGAACATCAATCCCAGTGAAGATGGTCACAATTTCATGACGCCTGCACCACATCATTAGCAGTGATGGACTCATTAGTTGTCAGTGTGACCACCACAGGATGGAGTTAGTGTTGTGCAGCATAGGTCTACTTGGACAGACATAATAGTGGTAAATAACTGCTAATTTAGGTTAAGCATTTTTGTCTTGCTTTTTTGTCTTCATGTAAGCTAAATGAAACTGATTGTAGTTATTGAATGGAATCATCTTCCAATTTCAGATTCTTCAGGATACAGTGTTCTCTGAATAGGCTAGCTTACAGTCCTGTTTTGTGTTTGTCACTGCTACCACTTCATTGTTACTTTACCCACACATGCCTTTAGGACAGAGAAGCTAATGCCATCCTGCAGGACATTGCTAAGTCCCGACAGACTATCCAGAAGTCCCTAGACGGAGTGAGTACCGCATTACAAATGAGCCACGGGTCCACCCCCTGTAGAGGCAGGACTGTACTCAATCATGTCCTTGTACCGGCCACACAACGGGGGCATAGCTGTTGTAATGGTGCACAGAGGAACGAGTCTTGACTCAGTTCAGTCCCAATAACGGCACAAGGTTATTGTCTGCTGATGACATGAAATGCTAAATTAGCGCTGCGCTCCCTGTTGAGAATACTCGTTCTTCTTCTTCACCTCTGCCTGCTCACTTTAATAGCTCTGTAGCCTTGTCAGTGAATTGTCTTCACACAAAAGGTATCTCATTGTGTGGTCAGGCAAGTTGCTCCAGGAGATTGGTTTAATCACAGAATTCTATTATAAATCTAGAGAGCTGTTCCTTGTCACCAAATTACACGGATCAGAGTGGAGCTCATTTGCCATTTCATTTCTGTTTAATATTCAGCATCTAATCTGGCAATTTCTCCTTCAGTTTTTCTAATGTGTTACTGAGAAGTGCAAAGCATGGTATAAACGTGTAGCATCTGACTCCCACAACCACCACTTTTTTTTTTTTTTTTTTTTGCTCCATCTTTTCTCCTTCCCTCATTCCTCCCCTTCACCCTGTGCATTGTGGGTGCAGGTGAAAACAGCCCTGCAGCAGGCCAAAGGGAAACAGAAGCGCCAGCACAGAAACGTAAGTCCTCCCCTCCCAGCTTTGCCTGGTCAGGCCTGGGGAAATGCTGCATGGCTGTGGCGGGCAGGTGTGCTGGCTGTGTCCATTACTGCCTGGAGTGGAGTGTGCCGGTGTTGTCACAGCACTAAGACGTGTCGTCCTGTACCACCGTATCACCATCACACAGCTATTTAATGCATCATAACACTGCCAGTAACAGATCACAGTGAATAACAGTCAGTCTAGGGCTGTTTGTCAAAGTCAAGGAGCTTTCCTCTGTAGTCTTCCTTCATAGACCAGACACGAGTTCTTCTCTCTGATCAATATATTCGAGTGGATCAGTCTGGCAAAGGTAGAAAAGGTCCCACACTCAAATCAGTAACACATGCATACGATAGTAGGATTTAATAGAAAACTAAATATATTCATAGGGACAATAATGAAGGTGATGCGTTTTGTTTTTTTCTGCTCTGCTACAAAAAAAGTGATTGTTTGTCTCTATATGTCAGCCCTGTGATGAACTGGCAACTTGTCCAGGGTGTACCCTGCCTTTGCCCTAAAATAGCTGGGATAGGCTCCATGTGACCCCAGTGAGGATATAGTGGGTATAGAAAATGGAGTGCTCTGCTACAACATGAAACAAATTCCATTTAACGCTACCCTGAGTGTAGATGTTAGTAAAATCCAAGTACAAACATTTCTCTTGTCTTTCAAAGAACTTTAATTATATTATACATTATGATTTAATCTATTCTATGCTTTCTTTTCTCAATGTTTCATCACGGCTTGTGATTTTACTTTGTTCCATTTATTTTATTTAAAGTCCACTGAACTGTCCTTGAGTCTTAATTGCTCTCCAGAATATAGATGAGCTTGCCTCTTTACTGATAAGATCACCTGATAATTACATTCAAATGCATTTCTGCACATTATTCTTTGTAATAGGGACATTATTTCATGTTATGAGCTTTGTTCAGTTCGTGGCAGAGGATTGTGGGTACTTAAACATTGCAGAGGACTTCCAAGGATTCAACAGAGTATCTCTGAAAATTGTCCAAAGCAAGGACTTGGTTCTTTGAAGGATCTTGGATTTAGGGAAATACATATATGATCTTTCCTTGACTTTGAGAAACATCTTCAGTTATTGTGTTTAAGTTGTGATTAAATTGATGACTATCAAAGCACTTTTTCTTGAAGTTGAATGTTGGTCTCCTTTCAGTGTATCTTTGACAGTTATGCATACCTGAAATTACCAGAGAAAGTAACTGTAATAAACATGAGTTTGTTTACATGCTTGTGTAATGAATCATTAAAGCTCATCCTTAAAGGGTATAAAATGGAGCATTGTGTGGGTTTGGCTCTTATTTTAATGATTGTTGTGGACTATATTCTAGCCTTGCATGGCTTTTTCAAACCACTTTGACCATTGTTTTATTGGCTTGCATCTTCACTTAAGGCTTGGACTCAATATAAAAGCACTTGATTTGTTATTTTAATGCCATCCTGCAACATGACATTTGCTAACTGTGTACTTATCTTCCCACAGTCGTCCTCACATGGAGGAGGAGACCAGGAGTTGATTGCACGCATGAAGAGCTTGGAACTGGAGAACCAGACTCTGCACAAAGGTAACAATGTTTTACCTCTTAACATTTGTTCATTAGTTCAGGGCTGTGATTCTTAAGGATAAATCTGGAATTTTTGACGTGTGGTAGGGATGCAGCGGTGATGCTGAACTGTTTGGTCCACCCTGCATGGTACAGTCCACCATTACGGACTGCAGGTTTTTGGTTTTGTAATTGATTTTGCGTTTGCACTTTATATACTGCTTTACAGGCCTGTGTGTGTGTGTGTGCCTGTGTGCCAGGCAAAAGGCCTCAGTCTCTGGACATGCATGGAGCATAGGGAAGCCCCGCCCCTCAGTGAGAGACTACGGACAGTAAAGCAGCTTTAGTCTTGACAGTACCGTGACACACTTTTACAAGGAAATGCATATAGTAGATAACTGGTGTTTTTATGCCGCTGTTTTCGTTTACATCCCTTTGTAGAACAGGAAGTTATTTGTTTAATAAAAAGCCCTTTTTTTTTAATTTTATTTTTTTTTTTGTCCTTTGCCAGTCACGCCTATGTTACTTATAACAACACAGAATGCATGCTTATGTTTGCTTTCCTGTGTCTGTTAGTGGTGGAGAACATGCGAGCAGCCCTGCAGAAGCTGGAGTCCAGAGTGGCGATGCTCGAAAAGACCCCCACAGCGGCAGCTGTCCCATGTGCTAAGGTACTACAGACAAGTAGGAATGTAAAAGATTACCTGTGATCATTAATAAACAGAATGATGTACAGCTTTGAAAACATCCAACATGCATAGTTTTTTTGTTTTTTTCCCGTTTCCAGGCTGCTCCAGTTCAGCAGGCAAAGGTGGCGAATGGCGGTGGCAATAAGGAAGATGATGACGACTTTGACCTGTTTGGTAGTGATGACGAAGAAGATGAGGAGGCAGAACGCATCAAGCAGGAGCGTGTGGAAATGTATGCAGCCAAGAAGGCCAAGAAACCTGCCCTTATCGCCAAATCATCCATCCTGTTGGACGTTAAGCCGGTATGTAGCCAGACTGTTAATATCATTTGGCAAATTATGTTATTTCCACTGCAATCATACTTAATGTCGGAAGCAGAGTTCTGATCAATGTGAGAAAGTCAGAGAGTCTGTCCTCATAGTTTCAGGTCAGGCCATTAATATGCAGATAAAATGATGTGGCCTGGGAACCAGATGCATTTGCCTGAGTAAATGTTCATTTGCTCTGGCAGATCGGTCTGGCACAGCTGCCATTCAGATCGATTTCCACTTAGCCTAGATTGGACTGAACCAGTCACCGCTTATCTGATGTGGGGCAGGTCACATGTGGTTTGACACAGCGACTGCTGCTTTTACCTCCAAAGAAAAGCCTAGGAATGTTGCAGTAGGAGTTACCCGTGAACATATCATGAACTACACATTTGGAAATGATTCACCCAAGAAATTTACCCCAAAACTTGTACCCACTGATCCTAAACGAAGTCTTCACCTGTGCATTTATCTAACCCTCCACTCTGGTCTTTTAGTGGGATGATGAGACAGACATGGTACAGCTGGAGGAGTGTGTGCGCTCAGTGCAGATGGACGGGCTCCTGTGGGGAGCCTCCAAACTGGTCCCAGTCGGCTATGGCATCAAGAAGCTGCAGATCAACTGCGTAGTGGAGGACGACAAAGTGGGCACCGACATTCTGGAGGAAGAGATCACCAAATTTGAGGACTTCGTAAGTAACTATTACATTTGGGAAGCTGTTTGTAGTTTAATCAAATATTTTTTATTTAGCGCCACATCAAAACTCATGACCCTTAACGTATAGAGCTCGTCTAAACCACAACCTTAACCCAATTCAGACACTCGACAGAATCCTCCAGGAGCAGACCCTTGGTGACGGTTATGAGGAAAAATGTATTTTCACCGAAAATACTGCACTGTATGAGGCCACAGCAATGCACATGATTTATACGGGCTGCGGATTGAGACCATTTCTGCCACTGTTTTTGTAAAGAATGTGTAGCACCATAGCACTTCAGAATACAACGCATCTATCCACAGTGGTCCCTCCTAAGAGCCTGTTCTAGCAACTTTGAGACTGATGTTGGAGCTGCAAATGACATGAATATTTCAGATGCTGTTTAAAAAAACTGTTCTTTTTAAGTGCACCGATCCACCAGAGAATGAGCTAGATGTTTTTATTGTCACGCATTATCACAACACATTATCCATCATTTGAAATTAAATTTGAGACCATGTTTAATGTTCAAAAACATCTCAGTGCAGTTACTGTAGTTCCTCCTGGCTGATAATTTTCACAAATACTTGTCTGTCATCCTCCACGGCATCAGTCCCTCTTTTTTTCACTGCATTTATCAATGCCATCACATTTACTGGGCTTTTTAAAATAACGGAGACTGTGTCTTGACATTTTGTGCTAGCAAAGTGGCGCATAATTTCAGCTTAAGTCAGCTGACTGAGACGAGACTCGACAGTGATTAATACACGTACTTGCCATCACCCAGACAGGGGGTCTACAACAGGTGAACTAACAGGTCATCTAAAAGCAACAGTGTGACCGTCCTGCACACGTCCAAACCCACTCATACCTGTGTACATAAGTGCCACAACCCGACCCGTGATTAAACACATTTTCTACACAGCAACTCACTCAAGGGATTTATTTTTGGCTAAAACGCATGCCATCACTGCTGCTCAGTGATATCTGTGGTGGGATGTAAAGTTCACTTCAGAATAAACCAAACTGGCTGAACAACAACGGCTCAATCTAGGAATTTTTTTAAGTTTGACCTGTACCCATACCCCCAAAAACTCCATTTCAGTTGATGCAACTCCTACTTCTCCTCATTCAAGACAGGAAAAAGACTTTTAATAGTCAGTTTATTAAATGTTTTGATTATAAATAGGACTTTCAAATACAATCACCATGAAATGATATATTCTGTTCACTTAAATATGCACCTGTACATACATTCACCTTTGTGCTTTTTTTTTTTTTTTTCTCCCCTCTTTAGGTCCAGAGTGTAGATGTCGCTGCCTTCAACAAGATCTAAGCGCTACCTCCTCACCTGCACCAAAGTGTTGCTGCTGCTCTCGGCTTTGCAAGATTAATAAATTGCTAAG
Organism: Ostorhinchus rueppellii; assembly: GCA_030068375.1. Lineage (NCBI taxonomy): Eukaryota > Metazoa > Chordata > Actinopteri > Kurtiformes > Apogonidae > Ostorhinchus > Ostorhinchus rueppellii. Next base: position 23,069,044 of record JAQQZY010000010.1, on the reverse strand, counting down.
TATTGAGCACAAATACCTGTTTGTGTCTTACTTTCCATTATGAAATACTAAATATTGCACTGGATTTACAAGTTTAATCATACTTAATAAGCTGAGAATGTCATTTTGGACATCTTGTCATTAGTTCCTTTTTTTTTTTTTTTAAATAGAGGAAACCAAAAGTAAATTATCAGTGGAACCAATGTTTTGTCATTCTAGCAAAGTGAGCACGCACGAGCATAACGGGCCACTATTGTACTTAAATACTGGATATCACACTGTAGAACACACAAGCCTAAGCTATTGAGGAAACCTGGTGCAAGAGGATATTCATAAGTAGAATCTATTCATTCACAGGAAATGAGTTTACCACTTCTCATTTTCAGGTCTGTATAAAAAACCTAATTATGAATATTACATCCTTTCAGTAATAAGATTCGGTTAAACCACCTTGAAATACGACACACTGGGTTTGTAGTTTAGTGTCTGTAGCTGGACTGGGATCTATGCATGGTTCTGATGGATAAACTTTTTTTGCTTCGTCTTAAAATGTTAATATTCAAGCACCCCCAGAATGCATCACTGAACATCCTTCACTTGAATCAACATCCTTCATTGCTGGTACACAGCAGGACTGTGTCCACAAGTGTACGTGGGTCAAGGTCAGCTGACATTCACAAAATCAAGCCTGAATCTGTTCACAATCATTCCTGTATCCTGGTAAGACTTCAGAAAGACACGAATCCAATCAATCGCAGTCGGCGTGTAGGAGAGGGCAAGTCAGTCCAACCTGCACCTTCCAAAGTCCATTACGTTATTGATTTGTCTGATGGCGTCGTCTTTTACTCTGCCCCACGTAGCCTTGAGAAATGCATCCTTTTTAGTTCTTACCTTTACATGAAAAAGACATGCTCATAACTAATACTATGTTCAGACAGCAGGTGTTGATGCACAATTTTTTTTTTCCCCGTTCATATTACAAATGAAGTCTGAGTCAGGAGTGGTGGGATAGTGAAGTTAGCCGCTTCACTGACACTTCCTTCAGAATTTGACAAACATTTAATATCAGACCGCCTCTCTTTCACACTCATCGCCGGTGACTTCTATAAAGGTTGGATTAAAAAAAAAAAAAAAAAAATCAGATGCAGGTCAAATAGTGGCAAAAAGTCAGATTCGGGCCACATTTGGCTGCAGTCTGAACGTAGCCTTAGTCATGCGCTCACCGCCCAGTGTGGGTTTAGAGGGTGCACAGCTTCAAAGAGGAGCCCAACCCCACCCAAAATCCTGGGTACAGAGGCTGTGTGAAGGTGGTCTTGGCTTTATGAAGCAGAACCATCGTGTCTGTGACGCTATAGAAGGACAGCGTCCCACCCCTGAAATCCAGATACACTCCTATCCTGCTGCTACAGGGAACGCTGACCGCTGTGCTTTCCTTGTTGTGCTGAAATGAACTCGTGGAGTAAGAACAGTCCAGACTCCAGGACTTGGAGTTGTGCCCCAGCTTGCTGTCGCTCGCCCCGCCGCTCCTGCTCATGTTTTTGTAGCAGATGCCGATGGACACCCCTCCGTTACCGGCCCACTCCACCTCCCAGTAGCAGCGTCCAGCCATGCCGGCCCGACACAGAACCTGAGCCCAGCTGGTGAAGCGGTCGGGGTGGTCTGGGTAGGGCTGCGGGTCAGAATGGGTGGTCACGCCTCGTCGACTGTCCGTGAACCACAGAAAAGGATTGGCTGTGTTTGGATCCAGGGTTATGTCGCTGTAATCTGGACAAAAAAAAAAAAAAGAATTAACTTTACCATCAAGAAAATTCACTAAAAAAAATGTTTCACATTTTTTACTCACATTGTAGAAAATCCGCTCTGGTCCTTGGTTCTGCGTTGTATGGTATGTTAGTGTCTTTTACTGTTGGACAGACACATGGGGTGACAAACTGCTGAAAGAATTAAGGTTAAAAATACACTGCCCGGCCAAAAAAAACCGTCAGATGCAATATTTGACTGCACCGCCTTTGGTTACAGGAGACATTTACTGTCAACTTTTTTGCCTCATACTTATGTAGTGTCACAATATTACCTCTGCCAAGAAGGCTATGTTTTTGCCAGCATTTGTTTGTTTTCGTTCAAAATAACTTAAGTTCTGAACAGATTTGGATGAAATTTTCAGGAATTGTTGGAAATAGGATATGGAAGAAATGATTACATTTTGGGGGTGACCAGGATCACAGTCTGGATCCAGGAATTTTTAAAAGGATTCTATAACATTGTAAGATAGCACCATTTTCAGCATTTGTGCATAACTCCACAACGAATGGTCAGGAAGATTCTAAAAAGGACATTTTTAGAGGAGTGAGACCAACTTCTATTTTTTTCTTCTTTTTAAGGAAAACTAATACTACAAAGAACATACCACTGTATACATAAAATCTGATTTAAAGAAAACATTGGAGAAGTGGTTGAGGTTTAATAATGATAAAAAATACAAACAAACATGATTTTTACAAAATACAGAGATGACAGGGCATGAAGGGGCGGGGCACGGTGGTCTACTGATGGGGTTTTATATAGAATATTACACAAAATATTCCTTTGTTGACATTTGATTGCTTTTTGTTTTTTCTTCCAAAAATTATAAGGACATTCTATATTAGCGTATTATCAAAAAATTGTGTGTCACATGTTGTTGTTGTTGTTACTGGTATTAAATTCGTTATTATTATTAGATAATTGCTATTATTTATGTAGAAACCATGAGGAATGGAGATTGAGGGTAGGAGTATATAGGTTTATACTTCTTCCTACTCCTTTTCGAGCATGTGTTTATATATTTATTTGCTAGTTGTATTATTACAACTTAAATCGTTACATTGTACATTACACTGTTTACCTGTCAACCTTTTGAGTATCACAATAGATATCTGGTTGGTGGGTCTTGTTTTGTTTGACTTTGTCTACATGTTTGACATAAAATGCGAAATGACATGATCACGCGTTGCTGTACGAGCCTTAAAAACAACCTATCATGGGGAAATGTTTAACATGAGTCTTTGCACTTCAAATTAACTGATCACGTTTTTAGTGTCATTAAACATAACCGCAGAAATTCTTAACCTACCTTGTGCTTTTTCAGAAATACTCTGGTTGCTGGATTCCTTTAGTGAAATCACTAGAAAGACACAAGAGTTATGTTTATGAATACATTATAACGCCTAAAAACAACTTGAGGATCTTTATGGACAGCCAATAAAACTCCTTACCCTTATCAGAGATTCTAGTGAATTCTCTTTCCAGTACCTGGTCCACAGTGTCCTTGAGGTCGGCCAGGGCCCCTCTCATGGACTTGTACATCATATATGTGAGTTTGTCGGTGCTGGGCATCTCCACAGACTTCACAGGGAAATGAAGAGACTTGCACTTCTACAATTGAATTGAAAAACACATGCAAGTAGCAGCCAAATTACAGAGCTACTGTCATTTGAATATTTAAAAAAAAAAAAAAGCCACACAGGGAGCACATACAGACATGGAACCATCATGCTGTGCTCCATCCCACTGACTGCTGAGTCTGAAGTCTTCCTGCAGGGATAAAGACACACAAACAGACCCTTCTTTTGTACTGGGCGAGCGCTAATCTCCTACCTGGAGGAAGTGGATGTGGTCGTCGGTGTGACGGAGCTTCTCCAGCTCAGCGTCAGTCCTCCGGAGCTCAGCCGTTTCCCTCTGCATCCTCTCCAGCAGCTCCTCAGCCTGAGTGACAGCCGCCCTCTCCTGCACCCTCATCAGCTCCCTCAGCTCCACGCTTTGTTTCTCTATGCAGTGGATCAGCTTGGAAAAAACCCTCTCGCTCTCCTCCACCGCCGCCTCTGTGGAGTGCTGTGGGTGATAAGGCCCTCTGTGCTCTTCTTTCACTCTTTTTAACTGGATACTGTACGTCACTGACACTTACTGAAAACACCCTCACCTTGATGTATCTGACGGCATAGCGGAGTTCCTTCTCCACGTCCTTCATTTTCTGGATGGACTTCAAAGAGGCGTCTTGTAGCTTTTTCTAAGAGAATGATGAAGATGAAAGATGAATATCGCACAGTGTGGTCCCTCAGGCTCCCGGCTCAAATTTCATCACGGTTGACTTTCATGATGGAAAGTTTTGATTTTAAAATCAAAGAAGCGGGTTGTGCCGGAAGGCCTTTGGACTATTGGCGTAAACTTCCAACGCACATCTAAGCACGAGATAAGACGGCGGGACAGGCGTTCATTTAACCCTCCCTGTATTCAGATTTCTGAAAAGCACAACCCTTGTTATGGTTTCTGTGAAAGACTTGTCCTTCATCTCAGATGCTAGAAAAGCTAAGAGTGTCCCCCGTGTCCCACTGTTTCTTTCCACAAAGATGAGAACTTTCTAAGGCAGATAGTTTTGGGGCATTTGAACTCTTTGGTTTAGATGCAAAAAAAAAACAAAAAAACCACCTAACAATAAAAAAAACAAACTAGATTCAGTCCCATAAGGCACAACAATACTGTCATATACAAGGCTCTTTGGCAGGGGTGTCAGGGGTGTCCGGGGGCCAAATCCGGCCCGCCAAAGGGTCCAGTCCGGCCCTTGGGATGACGTGAAATGCTAAAATTAAAGTAAGATATTAATCATTTTAGTTCAGGGGCCATATACAGACCAATTCAATTTCAAGAGGGTCAAATTGGTAAAATACTACCATAATATCCAATAAATACTCAACTCTGTAAATATTTTCACGTATTTACACCAAAACAACAGATAATTTTGCAAAACGTGAATAATGAAGGAATATGAACAACCTGAAATGTCTTATTAAAATTGCACTTCTCTTATCTGTTATTAAATGTTTTGTGTATTTGTAGATCCACTGTGATAAGTTATAATGTACACGTGTAAAGGATAAGCTAAAGCATAATATTCAAATTGCACTTATTTTTTTCAGTTTGTCCATATTATTCAGATTGTTTTAAAGCATAGTTTGTACATTTAAATGTTTTCATAATGTAATTTTACCTTTTTTCCATTATAAAACAGAGAAAAGTTTGGAGTTGACATTATTTATATATTATGTTATTATTTTACTAGTCCGGCCCACTTCTGATCAAATTTGTCTGAACGTGGCCCCTGAACAAAAATGAGTTTGACACCCCTGCTCTATGGTTTCTCATAATTGTAAATTTGCAGTCATTATTAGACTTATTAACAGGAGTAAGTGTCCGAATAGTATAATGTATTTTCATGTAAAGTGTCTGTTTCTTTCCTCAAAGCTGATGAGTCTTGGGGGACTCCAACTTCCAGGTTTTCTTGATAACCAAACATCACTTCAGTTCTCACATCAGTATCTGTGGCATTGTACTGACAGAAAAGAAAGCATGGAATGTCTAAAAGCACTATTTCTGTCTGTTTTAGTCCCATGATACACACAGGAGTTAGGACTTGATTGCATAACCATTGTTTGTGATGACTTTTGGTGCAATTATTTTTTACATGACTGTATGTTAAGTGCAAAAGGAGGTCAAACTATGTAAATACAGGCTCAGGTTCATTTATTTGTACCTATATGTAGATTTGTTTTGCACAGGTGGGTTCATCCTTTATACACTTAACTTACAAAAACATAAATGAACCAACACAAACTGTCTGTACATGATTAAAATACTCTTGGTTCCAACACTCAGGACATAAAAGAGAAAAGATTAAAAGATAAAAATGAGAATAAAATAAGACAAAAACCTTTGGGCTAGTGCCAAGACTAAAAACAGCCATAAAAGGAAGTTAGAAACCCTTTAAAAAAAGAGTTTTTACTGGTTTTAAACTTCAACAACACACAAACACAAGAAAAATAAAAGGCAATAAGAAAATAACTTATGTGCAAAATACTATCACTTTGGTTTATGGAAGCTGTTTTTGCGATAACGACGACGATTTAATTTTTTTTGTTTGGCTTGTGCTCATTGTAACTTTACTAAATCATCCAACCTAATGTTGGCCTTGGACTTTTGCACAGAACTAAATTATATCAAATCAAACTTCATTTATATACCACCAAATCATAACAAAAGTTATCTCGTGACACTTTACATAAGGAACCGGTGGAAACCAGACTGAAGCTAATTTGCAGAAACCCAGCAGAATTCTCCAGGAGCAAACACTTGAACTCCACGTGGAAATGGGTGCTTCTTACATTCTATGCAATGCAAAAATCCACATGTAATACAGGCAATAGGACACAAAAATCATGCTATTATTATTATTATTTTTTTAATATCTTTTTATTCTCTCACAGGTACATTTTGGGAATTTAATTATGCAAGGGAGAGTGTTTTACAAAAATGACTGCTGATGCAAAATCATTAACGATTTATTTGTGTTTAAATGGGCAGGTTCTGCATGTAACATGACTGGACACGATGGGTTACATACAGAACCTGGAATGCGACTGCCAATTCATGAAAAACCTGAACGTCTGGATAAGAACAACAACTAGGGTCGTCAAATTTAACAGTGTCTTTATGTATAGTGGTATACAAGACCATTTCAAGCCATGTTTTCCACATCAAATGCACTAACACCTATAGGTAGCTTTTCATGTCCCAAGTTTGGTCCTATTTTTGGCACCAATATTTATCAAAAATTCATTACTTTTGCAATGGCTCAGAGCAAGATTATAATTATTACCGCTGCTAAGGGGGTTGTGTTTTTGCTGGCGTTTATCTGTTTGTGTTCAAAATAACTTGAAAGGTTCTAAATGGATTTGGATGAAATTTTCAGGAATTGTTGGAAATGGGATATGAAAGAAATGATTGAATGATCCGGATCACCATCTGGATCCAGGAACTTTTTAAAGGATTCTATTACATTGCGAGATTGGACCATTTTGGGCATTTGTGCACATACAGTCACCTCAAAGTATTGGAACAGCAAGTTCAATTCCTTTGTTTTTGTTGCATACTGAAGACATTTGGGTTTCAGATAAAATGATG
>JAQQZY010000010.1:22833183-22844953 GCA_030068375.1 Ostorhinchus rueppellii | reverse complement strand
CACACCAGATGGCTAGGTGGCAACACTCCCAAGAGTGCCTGCCTAGAATCTGTTTACTTCTCTTCTACCTGTTCACAAGTTATCCCACCACTGACAAGTCCTCCCAGGTCACATCCACAGCTGTCTAGGTCACCTCCTCTGTATTGGTGCGTCAAGAGTTTGCAGGACGTAGTTAAATCTTTGTCTCTAGTTTTATTAGACTGCAATTAACGGGGTTTTTTTTAAACCAAAAAAGTTTTTTTTTTTTTTTTTGCATATTATCTCCATGAAGTGAGTAATAACTACTATTAGAGTATGTTAAAATTTGAGAAAACATCAGATTATCAGCATTAAAATGTTATTATTTCATAGATTTCACACAGCGTATCAATAAATCCATGTTTCTTTGCTTCAGAAACTAAACACATGGTGTCCGGCTGAGTGGACATTTTTACAACTCCATGAAAAATAGGTTCACAAGAAAAAATTCAATCACATGTGGTTTTTTTTTCTTACAGTATACCTAAAGAAGAAAAAAAAAACATTCAGGAAAAAAAAAATCTAGATTAAGACTCTCATAATTCATGCATGAAAGGGTAAAACTCATACATGGAAATATGTTTGGGGGGAAATGGTTGTTTAGAAGGATAAATAAAGGTTTTAAAGAATTTTCTACTAATGATGTAATGGTTCAGACTTTACATTGATGATATAAATGCTACACTGTAAAAAGTAAAACTTGAATCAACTTAAACATTTTTCATCAATAGGTCACACATTTAAAAAAAAATAAAAAAAAGTCGAGTGAACCAAATTAAATTACATTCAATATCATTTAATTTGCTTCACTCTGCTAATTTTTTTTCATGTGTGACCTATTGAAGAAACATTTTTAAGTTGATTCAAATGTTACTTTTTACAGTGTATATATGTGCAGTACGTAGAAAACAGTGTGTGATTCTGAACACAGCTGTGACTGTTAATTAGTTTGTATCCTTCCACACACACGTGCCTGTAGTGCAGGTGTACCTCGGGCATGTTTTTATCTCCTTCTTGCCACAAAATGACTGTCTTGACACCAAGGACATGACAGCCATTATCTGTTAGTGAGGATGAAACTAGATGGGTAAAATAATCACCCCCCCTCCAGTCATTCTATGGTAAAACGCTGCAGACTTCCACTCATTTAACAGTTGAGCAAACACGATAGAAAAGCACTCTTCACTGTCCTCTCGGGAAAGTGGCGCCGGGTGTAAAGGTTTAATCGCCTATCATGTCAGATAGATCAGACCTCCTTGTTGTCAAAATCCCACCTCTGATGGTTGCTCTAAATCTGCCCGTTCGCCTGCAGCCTGTCTGGCCGTCTTAGTATCCGAGTGTCGTGTCTAACATCTTTAAAGGGAAGTGAGGGAGATCAGAGCATCAGAGAAAGTCAGGAAAACTAGCGTCTAGAGCCATCAAACTTCTCAAAACTAATTTAAAGTTGGATTAGCTATCAAGAATACTGTTAGAAAGTATCTGCTACAGTTCATAAAAAAGCATATATGTATGGTTTATCAGTGCATATATGGGTGCTTCTATGAAACTGGTCCCTAAAAACAGGACACGGGGGCTAAAAAACAGATGTAGACTAATGTTACGCTGTAAAAAATAAAACTTGAATCACTTAAAAAGAAAAAAAAATAGTTGAGTGAACCAAATTTAATTACACTAAATTACATTCCATATAATTCAATTTGGTTCATTCAACTTTTTTTTTTTTTTTTTATGTGTGAGCTATTAAAGAAAAAAATTAAAGTTGATTCAATGTTTTACTTTTTACAGTGTATGAAGCAAGTTTGGAAGCACTATCGGTCTATTAAACAAAAAGAAAACCCACTGAGATTTTAAAAAACACACTACTTTTCAGATAAAACACTTTTTTTGTTTTTTAATAGCATTTTTTATACAAAAATCCGCATGTAACGCAGTAAAAAGGACACAAAAATTCCGCGACACTATTCTTTTCAACATCTTTATTCTCTCACAGGTATATTTTAGGAATCATACTAATTATCCAAGGCAGAGTGTTTCACAAAAATGACCGCTATTGCAAATCCATTCACGATTTTTATGCGTTTAAATCGGCAGGTTCCGCGTGTAATGCCAGTGGACACGATGGGTTACTCATGAAACCAGAAATGAGGCTGCTGATTGATGAAAAGCCTGCATGTCTGGATTAGAAAAACCAGTAGGATCATCACATTTAATACAGTATCTTCATTTATAGCGATATATGAGACCATTTACAGCCATATTTTCCATCTCAAATGCACTGACACTTCGGTAGTTTATCATGTCCCAATTTTGGTCCTATTTTTGGTCCCTCTATAAAAAAAAATCATTAATTTTGGGATGGCTCAGAGCAAGAGTCTAATTTTTTTTGCATTTATTTGAGGTCATCATTTGGTACATCCTGGGGGGAATAATGTCGAAATTTCTCTTGTATTATTGGATCTAAAAGATACCAAAATGTACCCAGTTTCATAAAAGCACCCATAGATAAAAAACACCAGGCTTTAAACATTCATCTACTGCAACTAAATTTAAGAAAACAAGTATTTAGACAAACAAAACCTATTTCTAACATCAATTTCATTTGTGTATTTAAAGCAGCAGCAGTATTGTACTTCATTTGTTGCATTTCGTGAGCATCTGCTAAATAGAATTAGCATAAACGAAGATAAATAAACTCCAGATGTCCTTCTTCAAATATTGCTATAAATTAAATTAAATACAATTAAAACATGAAGCAAAAAAAGTTTCATGTTGAGCAGTTGCTGATAAGTCTAAGGATTCCCACAGCGGTCAGTCCCACATATGGTGCTGGTAGAAACACAGCTCCCAGTTGTGTTCTGTAAAATACCAGCAGTGTTGAGCTCAAATCCCCAAATTCTGGAGGTATTTCATGATCATGCATGAATTAACCTCACCACTAAATGCATCTGCATAATATCTGTTGGGGTGAGAGTGTATGTGTGGCTGGAAGAGGAAGCTGAGATTTATTATTAAAAAATAAATAAATAAAAAAACACCATTCTAATTTACACTTCAAACAAAGTCGTCTCTGATCTTTATAGAAATAAGTTTTGTTTGGAGATAATTACAGCCAGGCAGTGGATGTGATTCTCTTTGAAGAGGAAGTGAGTGGTTTAAAGATGCAACTGACACCTGTTCAGTTATTTTATCTAATGAAGTGACATTAAATACGGTTAGGAGGTGCAGAAAGCAAATGGAAAAACAAGTGTACGGCAAATAGTCGACTGTCCTTCACCTTCAGTTCAACAGCCTCTGGGTTAGCGCTGCCTTCACACGCTGTCGAGAAGATGATCCTTTCCACTTATGAATTCCAAATCACCGGTACGTTGTGTTCAAGTGCTTTATTTACGGTAGCAAAATGAAAAATGGCAGACGCATAATTTATCGTGACCTGATACTTGGGTAAAACAGTTTTGGACGTGTTAACTCATCTGCTACAGCTGTTTTACATTCATTCATTTCATTAATTCTTCTGAACTTTATCCTCGTGAAGGTCGCAGAAGCATTCTATACACTGTCATGTATAGAGAAGAACTACCAATCACGCTCGCATTCACACCGACGGGCAATTTAGCTGAACCAATTAACCTATATATGCATGTCACACACAGGGAGTTCATGCAAACTCTACTTTTTTTTTGCAAATTGTGTATACTATAAATGTGTAAAATCATCAGCTAACAGCAGCGGAATGTTAATAAAGACCGTAGCCCTGTTCCGATATCCCTACTTTCCTGAGTACACTTACCCATAGTACACTGTCCGTACTTACTAAGTGCATGGATTTCAGCAGGTAAGTGTTGTTCCAAATCACATACTCCATGGTGCACTTATCGGAAATTACGATAACAACTGCTGCTGCACCTCGTCACCCGCCAAAAAACACCCCTGATTTTCAGCAGAAGATTTTAACCCTTTTTAGAGTACGTCATTTTTACAGAAATTTGCGAAATGACATTAGAAATGTGGAGAATGCGCCGACATCGTCAGCGACGCTACATCCTCCTCCTCCTGGTGGAGAATGCTCCGGTAAGTGTGATTAGAATAATTGTATGTCATGTGATTATGAGTTTGTAAAACAGCAAAACTTACATTTGTAAGGTTCAGTAGCTGAAGGCGCTGCTGTTCCGTTCCATTTTTCTTCTATTTTTCGAGCCAAGTTGGATCGGCCTCTTCTGTTACGTAGCTAGGATGGTGACCGTTGAGTGCGAAAAGTGTACATAGTTCCACACTTTATGATTTGACCATTATGAGTGCATCATCCGGGTACGTTAGGTACACTTATTTTCACCGCAGTCGTAATGTGAACACCCTTCGTACGTAGCGATTAAACCCTCGTTGCTCTCCGCCATGTTGAAAAGTTCAAATTGTATTGTACATTTTTGTTTATTTGTTTGTTTCTGTCTTTCTGCCCAGTTTACTCAGATCTTGTTCTAGTTATTATTACCATTATAATTATAATTATCACCATGGTTATTGTTTGTATTATTGAGATGTTCTTGTAAGGGTCTTCACCAGCTTCTTCTTCTTCCCTTTTCCTCCCCCCTTTCACTCCTCCCTTCTCTCCTTCCCTCTGTTCCTCAATGCCAGGTCCGGCATTGAAATGTGCTTCAACACAGCTCGTAATAAAGACAGTCGAATATCAAGGGCAGTCTCATGTACTTTAATTTAATACTTTAATTTAATAATTTAATTTTTTTTTTTAATTTTCCCTTGGCAAAGTAAATTAGTTCAGCACCAAAAGGCAGTCAGACTACCATTCTACTGTGATGATACTGGACAAGTCAAAAGAAAAAGAAAAAAAAAAGTTCAAAGGTTATTTTCATTTCTGCAACTTGTATTTCAAGATTTTTCCCAGTTCAACAGTGGAAAATTCAACACAAAGGGGCATTCATGTGTAATTTTTTAATTCAGAAGCAGTATTTACCATAATTCCCATAGCACATGAAGGCAGCAGAAGGCCCTGACGCCCTTTATGCTGTGGACTGAAGCTTTGAAGCTAAACCTTGCATCCAGATACAGATTGGGTCCACCCCACCAGGTTTGAAACAGTTCTTTCGGATAATCATGAAATTCAAGAGGCAGAACAGTTTCTGTCTTCGCCACTTTTCTGCTTTTGAAGAAACAACACCGTTAGGTTTGATGGAAGACGAAGAACAAATGAGACGCATGTCAGATTAAAACAAATGGCTCACGTCAAAACAGCAGATTGAGCTACTGTACACTGCCAAGACTAAAGTTAAGACAGAGTGTGTACGGTCTTAGCAATTTGAATAAGACACGAGCCAGGCGCTTAGTTTAAAGGAAAGGGGAGGTGAGGTTACACACTCTTACTAACAGCTGCTCGGAGGGAAAACGTGTGTTCTGGTGGTTATGTGTTTGAGTTTGGGTATAAGAGCAGAAGACTAAGACATTGGAACGTCGCCAAATCAAGAGCAGAGCGCAGCAGGGCAGGCGGAACCAAAGGTCTGTTCCACGGGGGGAGTGATTAAGGCAATGCACCGGGTCCACAGGGGAGAGAAAGGGCAGCAAGGAGAGCTCATTACCCATAATGCACAAGAAGAAGCTTCACCCAAGGAGGTGAGGAACGCGGACACATGGGCTCATTGTATTGACAAGAAAATCAGCTTTTGTTGCTGTTTTCCAACTGAAAGTAAATATAGAGTCGACTTATATTGTGGTTGACGTCCTTCTTTAAACAAAGTCACCGAGTCAGTGAAGAGGTGAAGCAGCATGGGTTTAAAATGGAACAGCTGGAAGTTTGAAGCCCGCACTGAGGCATGTACGGACCAGAGGATGATGAAAGTGCTGGAATTATTTCTTAACTGCTACGAACTTAGTGAACTTAACAAATCTAGTTCATGTCTGGCTCGTGTCATAATGACCCCGCCCCCCAAAAGGGAGGCAAGAGGTTTAGTTTTTGGTTCGGTTTGTTTCTTTGTCTGTTAACACTGTAGCATCAAAACTATTGGTTCAATTCAAACCAAATTTGGTTTATAGATTGCCAGCGACCCAGAATGGATCTGGTTACAGTTTGGTAAAAGTAGGTCAAAGTTAATTTTTTTCATTCTTTTTGGCAGATGCTATTGGCACCCAGGTGTAACTAGTGAACATGTAATTCACACCCGGGTGTAAATAGCAATGGAGTATTTATTTGCACCCGGGTGCAGATAGGATATATTCACACAATTCTTCTATTTACACCCAGATTGACTAGCATAACCATGACTAATACAAAAAATAAACAGCTAGACAAACTAGATACCAATAGTAAGTATCTGACTGTCATTGACACATTGATTTACCTTTGTAGCAAGAATACAGATCCTCGTTCACTCCAGATGCTTGTTTTTTTTTGTTTTTCTTGAAAAGAAAATGAACAATATTGCTGGACAGGAATGTGGGTAATCATGCCTCACAAGAGATTCGAACTGGCAACTAAAAAGCCCATTTGCACTGTAATCAGTGCACACTACCACTAGGCCACTGTAGAGATACAACAGCTGTTGCCTTTTTAACCCTAACTCCAGTCAAAACAAAAGCTCATTCGGGTATCCTTATACAATGCGTAATATAACAAACAGATCGCGTGGTATAAGATATATTACGTGTCATATCTACCCGTAGAAGTGACCATTTTGGTCTTCCATAGTATACAACTCCTAGAGTTCACGTTGCCTGTGTGAGGAAATGCCACCAATAGACAGGAAATTACGCAAACATTAACCTTTCGCCCAGATGGGTGTAAATAGAAGAATTGTGTGAATATATCCTATTTGCACCCAGGTGCAAATAGACACTGTTCTTTTTTTTTCTCCTATTACAATAGACAACATTTCAAATGTCTATAAAAACATCAATTTTGCTTCCATTAACTTCAAACTTGGCACATATGTAGAGGCAGTTCATATGCTGACATCAGGACATGCATAGACATGATGACATCAGCTGGATCGATGCCAAATTACGCTACGATACGTGTGAGGGGCGGGGTTTGTTGTGCCTAACACCACTTGTTTTAGTTTGAACTGAGAGACATTCATCTTTGCAAGTAACACTTACTCAGGGTTCTCCGCAGAAATGTATAGTATCACCACCAAGGACGCAACGAAAAAGGCAGGCTTTGTATAATGCTTGCGTTTTGTCATGGATCATGTCATCTGGATGTAAACAGGAAGTAAGTTTAAATGCGGTCAGATCCCGACCAATAAGAGTGCTTGATTTAATGCATTACATCATATCCAACCAATGGGAAGAAAGTCTTGAACTAAAACTTTGCGATAGATGCAAATCCACGAGATTGCAAAGGAAACACATCGTGGTGCTGGAAAACAGAGCGCGTGCCTGCAAACCTGACGGATTTCGGTAGATTTTAGCAAAATAATCGGGGGAAAATAGAAAAAAAAAAGCACCCTACATTTGAAAATGAATATAGCAGTGCTGAGCGAGCAGTACACTGGTGCAGCGCCGTTGTTCCATCGTCTGGGGAGAACCCTGGTTACTACTTTTCCAAATACATGAGTGAAGGTTGAGAGCAATTATGATGTGACGAATCATCCATAACAATGAGTTGCTACAGAGGGAGGTCAAGCTGTTGAGATGGTCAGTGTATGACCCAGACCGAGATCACAGAGAACAGATGTCCTCTGGTATCACCTCCTTCTGTAAGATCATTAACGAAGAGGAGCTTAATAGTTTTGATCACCTGTGTCAGACTTATGGGTTGAGTGAAAGGGATTTTTACAGGTGCGTACAGTTATGCAGTTATTTCTGTAAAGAGATGAGAAACGCTAATCCAACTGCCAATAATGTTCATATATTCACTCGTGCATGCAATCACCAAACATTGGCTTAAACATGACCTTCCTTCAATCTCCTTGGTGATAAAGATTCTCAACCAGATCCCTTTAATGGAAATGATGATAAACAAGCTCCGCCTACAACAGCATAAGGTGTAGAGAAATGGAAAAAATGGTAAACAGTAAACAGTATGTAAATGTCTGAATGTACCTGTGACCATTTCTGTTTTTGTTTGTTTTGTGTCTTGTATTAAAACAATAAAAATAAAGTTAAACAAAAAAAAAAAAAAAAAATCAATAACTGAATGAAAAAATGACCGTCTCCATCCACTGTCATTGATCCAACTCCATGGGTTTTATTGGTGAATCAATGTTGTAGAAGATGACTGTGTTTCCATGGTAACTGCAGAGCTTCTGAACGTCCAAATGGGTCATATCTGATGACCATAAAAAGATGAAAAACTGTATTTTACACCAGTTATTTACATGTATTGATAGGATTAGTGGATCAGCAGGTATTGAACATATTAGATCAGTAGATACTTTTGGTTGCCATTGGATGTTTGGGTCTTTATGGGTTAAAGTGGCATGAAATTATTATTAAAACTCAGTTACATACGAAACAATTCTGAAAGTTTTCAAAATACGTGTCTCTCCCAGTTTCACTACACCTTTTTTTTTTTTTTTTTTCATTTCTGCATCTAGCTCCCCTAAACTCCTCCTAAATCTAAACCTTTACCTCGCAGACATCTGTGATTACATATTTGCACATACTGATACTGTGATTACGGTTGCCATTCAATTAATTGTGCGGCCTTAGTCGATAAAAGGGATGGAGTTTCTAATTACTTTCTGAAGTTGAATAATCAGACTCATTTCAGCTGAATAGTTAATTAACCTGTGTTCTCCACCCAAACAAAAATAAGAGCATAAAACTGAGCTGAGGAGTGGATGAACTACAAGTAGAAGTTGAAGGTTTCAACACTTTTTCTGACACAAACGGTGTCATAAACAACATTCTGTATCTGCTCTCATCCCGACCCCGACCCCAAATAAAGATAAGTCGACTCTTGGTAAAATGCGTCCAAGGTGCTTATTGTTTGAACTAGTCGATTATTCGTGCACATCCTCAGTCGATAATGTAAAAGCAGCTGTGGATCCTGTGTTTCTGTGCTGATGCTGTGGGCTTTCCTACCTGATTGATGATATAGATGCCGTAGTCAATCCTCTGCCGTCTGAGGATGGGGTGGAGGTAGTGGAGCCAGTACTTTAGGTGGTTTTCTCTGTGACGGAAAGGAATGATGATGGCCACCTAAAAAAAAACCAAAAAAAAAACCAAGATATAGTGATGATTTCATTGTTTTGAAAAGCAATTTCTATCATGAAGATAAAATATATTTGATGTCTTTCAGCTGATGATGATGAGAAGATGAGACTTTTTCATGTCGTTCATCCGTTAAATGTGTTTGGATTATTACCTCCGCCAAGGAGGTTATGTTTTTGCCAGGGTTTGTGGGTTTATTTGTTTGTTAGCAACATAACCCAAAAAGTGATGGGCAGATTTTGATGACATTTTCAGGATATGTCCGCTCTGCATCTGGAGATGATGGAATTTTGGAGGCGATCCGGATCACCGTCTGGATCCAGGAATTTTTTTCAAAGGATTCTTTATCATTGTGAGATAGGGCATGGCGGCACAGAGCTGCATATGAGGCCATTCAGCACCATCTAGTGGAGGAAAGTACAAACACTACATAAAAAAAGGAGGTACACACACTACCTTGGCGGAGGTCTGTGCTCTACGAGTGCTTTTCTAGTTTTCTATACATATATTTGTTGAATTAACATTAGTTCGTTTGTTCTTCCTGTTCATCCACTCAAACCTCTCCTCAAATGCACCAGATGTGAAGGTTATGAGGAGCTTTGAAGGCCACAGTATAAAAGCAACTGGAATGACAGAATAATGGAGTACATAAATTACTGTGGGGCCTACATTAGTCATACACATGCCTTTGTTTTGCATGTTAAATGTATTCAAACCAATGGCAGACATCTGCCTTCAAACAGAAGTGTAAAATGTGCACATTACACATGTTAGAAACCATTTACCTCTGACAGTTTACACACTTAAACAGATGTGGCACATTATGTAAATAAGTATTTTTCTCTTAGTATTTCATACTTTTTATGTATTTCTGCTTATTTTCTTCTGCATGCTGTTCTTAAATGTCACTGTTGCTTAGTTGGTTTACCTTTTCTGGTTAAATTATGCAATTTAAATTTTTATACATCTTAAATTCTCTTGGTATTCAGTGTGAATGGCAAAGTAGGATTTTTAGTGTATGGGAAATTCTATTCTATTCTATTCTATTCTATTCTATTCTATTCTATACTATACTATATGTATTTTACTATACTATACTGTACTATACTATTTTATACTACTCTATTCTTTTCTATTCTATTCAATACTATACTATTCTATTCTATACTGTACTATTCCATACTATACTATACTATTTTATTCTATTCTATACAATTCTATTCTATACTATATTATTCTATACTTTACTATACAATACTGTACTGTACTATACTATACTATTTTATACAATTCTATTCTATTCTATTCTATACCCACCAGGCATGAGGTGTTTCTTCTGGCAGATTTGTATCTATAAATATAGTACAACAGTTGCTCGACTAATATTTTCTTATTTCAACATTTCCATGCACACACGCCTACTTTTAAACTACACACTCACACATAAATCTCCACCTGCAGGATACTTTACGGCAGAAGTAGCTGCTGATAGTTGTTGATAGCTGGTGTTTTTCGAATGCTATCACGCTTTTTCGCTTCACAGGTTCCTGACTGACAGACTTCACTGTGCGACCAGCGGGTGATGAGGGGCAGGTGTAATCCTGTTGCACTGCATCACAGCACATACTATGGGTCCACCGTGTTCAAAAACGGCTTAAAGGTGAGATACCTTACTTTTATTTATCACGTTACACGGCAGCCTGATTTAAAGCAGAGTGTTTGTGGGCCACAGAGCACTTCAAAAGGGTCACAAAAGGCCCCCAGGCCAGTAGTTGAGCACACTAGTGAATCCCCTCATGAACCTTTCACAGAGAAATGCTGTACGTTTGTCTTGTAAAGTCTAATGTTTGGTGATTTTATTTGTTTTATACACATTTGTGGGTTCTACTGTCATCTAGTTTATGATACCAACAGTATTTTATGGTCATTTAATATAACATTTAATAAATAAAAACAAGATGAAAATGTTTTGCATGAAATAAAAACTACACAAAAACTGCTCCCTCATTTTCATCGACAGAGGAAATGCAACATCCCCCCTGTCAGGAAGAAGAGAGAGATAGAGAGAGAGAGAGTGAGGGAGAGAGAGAGAGAGAGTAGAAGAGAGAGAGAGAGAGACAGAGAGCGAGAGAGAGAGAGAGAGAGCGAGAGAGATAGGGAGAGAGAAAGAGAGAGAGAGAGAGAGAGAGACTGAGAGAGAGCGAGGGAGAGAGAGTGAGGGAGAGAGAAAGAGAGAGAGAAAGAGCGAGAGAAAGAGAGACAGAGAGGGAGAGTGAGGGAGACGGAGCGAGGGAGAGAGAAAAAGAGCGAGGGAGAGGGACAGAGACAGAGAGAGAGTGCATATGGCCGTACTCTGAACTGGATCCGCGGTTTGTCCTTGTTTTGATGCGGAGCTCTGAGCCACTGCTCGGGTCTGATGACACCTGTTCATGTGTTCAGTTTATAAGTGATACAAACGTATATTTGTTCGACTGTAACAAACACAGAACCGAACCCCACATGGAGATCAGGGCTGTCAAACTCATTTTAGTTCAGGGGCCACATTCAGCCTAATATGGTATAAAGTGGGCCGGACTAGTAAACTAACATA
>JAQQZY010000010.1:22728943-22744124 GCA_030068375.1 Ostorhinchus rueppellii | reverse complement strand
TGTTGCTAACAAACAAAGTCGGATGGTAACAAACAAACGCACAGTAAAACATAACCTCCTTGGTGGAGGTAATAAATAAATAAGTCCAATTATAAAACCTGAAAGTCTGGCTGCAGGTTCCCTGCTTCCTCCTTCGTTTACCATTTACCTGGACTTGTTATGGCTACTGACTAGCAAGCTACAGTCTTCAACCAGCTCCGGTTATCAAACTAGCGCTGTATGTATCATTTCCAGTCAACGATAGGTAATATTAGCCTGGTGGACATGGATGAAAATGTTATAATTACGACGGTAGTGTCTAACTAGCTAGCAGGCTAAAGTAATCATGACATGTAGGCTATCTTAAGCTAGGTTTACGTTACGTTCCCTCCCTGAGGCCACCGCAGCCCTGTTTGCCCGAAACACAGTGCACCATGGGATTTTAGCCATTTTTTTTCCTCCATATTCAACTTTTCTTACATAAACTGCGCACAAACAATGAAAACCTAGCTTTAATAATCTGGACCAGCATCCAAAGCTTCAGCCATGCTGCTCTGCTTTCCTCTGTTACAGTACACTGTGCAGGCATGCCTCTGTACCAGGGGTGTCAAACTCATTTCAGTTCAGGGGCCACATTCAGTTAAATTTGTTCTGCAATGGGCCGGACCAACAAAATAATAACACAATGATATATAAATAATGTATACTTTAAACTTTTCTTCATGTTTTACGGTGAAAAAGTAAAATTTCATTATGAAAATGTTTACATCTACAAACTATCCTTTCAAACAATGGGAATAACATGAAAAAAAATGGAAAATAAGAAGTGGAATTTTAAAACTATTATGCTTGGATTTATCATGTCCACATGTACTTTATAACTTACAGATCACAGTGGATCTAAAGATACACAAAATATTTAGTCACAGGTGGAATATTATTAACATTCCACAGACTTCTCTTCAGATTCTTTGTGAAATTCTACTTTCTTTTAGTGCAAATACATGAAAACATTTACAAAGAGAAAGATTTGGATTTGAATATTTACAGGCTATTATGAGATTGAATTAGTCTGAATTTGGAACCTGAGCTAAAATGATTGTTAATATCACACATTCATCCCAGGGGCCGGATTGGACCCTTTGGTGGGCCAGATTTGGCACCTGTGCTCTATACTAACATGTTCAAGACCCAACAAATCAACTGCCAAATTCATTGCCAACTCTTTTCAATGTGGATCGGTTTAATCGATTCGTTGTTGCAGCACTATTTGAAAGTACTCAGATGTTATAACGGCACAAGGCCACTGGACCTTGAAAAAGTAGGTCAAGGTCATCGATGTTCAATGTTCTTCTGCTGCATGCCAAGATGCATCCACAGTATAAATTTGGTGCCGATATGTCAATGCATTCATTCAGATAATGTGATTATGTCGTTGAATGGACAGGCAGACGGATGGACGGACAGACGACAAAACGATTACAATACCCCTTTGGTCGGAAGTTGACCGAGGGTAAAAACGTATTCACATTTATCTGACTGAAACCTTAAAGACCTGGAGCTATTTTTAGAGTGACTTCCAAATGACTCAGTGATTTATTACTATTTATTATCTTATCCTCTGCAATGTTGAGTGAAAGTCAGGTATTTTCCCATGTTCACAAAACTTCACTAAAAGTACATTAAAAGGTTATTACATTTAAACAGAAAAAACAGAACAAAAAGTGACTTTTTCAGCAAAATGTATCATTACGTGAACATAAAAACAAACATCTATAAATACTGCAATTTGATAAACTACCTGGGATTTATTGGTGAAACACTGTTGTAGAAGATGACGGTGTTTCCATGTTCACGACAAAACCTCTGGATATAGAAATGGGTCATATTTGATGGCCATGAAAAGATGGTAAACTGCATTTTACCTGAATTATTTACATGTATTCATAGGATTATGAAACATTATTAAACATTTTAGATCAGTAGATGCTTTTGGGTGCCGGTGGCTGTTTCGGTCTTTATTATTGTAGCCCTTGAATATTGTTTGTCACACCGGGGCTGCAGGTAAGGCGGGTTACCATGGTCTTCTTGGTGTTGTTATGTTTTGCTAACTTCTGTGCTAATAATATTACCAAAGGGCAAGACAGTTTCAACCAGCTTTATTGTCAGCAGCTCCGGACCACTACTTACACTACTCACGCTGTCACATGGACAACAAAACTCGTGTCACGCCCAAACAGGCCATACCACAAACAACAAGCAGGAACCAAAATGTTAAAAAAAGACAAGAAGAAACATAATAAAAGAATATATTATATAAATTGACTAAATAATGAATAAAATAATTAGGGCTGTCAAAATTAGCGCAGATTAATCCATCATCATGAATAATCTGATTAAAAATGTAAACCCAGTTAACTCATCTACAGCACAGAATTACTCTGAACATCTCTGCTAACGTATTTGGGGCAGTTTTTCCGAAGATGAGTTAGCGCTGCACAAAAACAAATGGGCAGTTGATCTGTAGTGACAGGCAGCAGAACCAACCCATAAAGATGGAAGACACTAAACAGCACGGTGGCCTCTGGATAGAAATATGAAGGTAAAAAAATAAGACGGAACAGTTGTTTTGTTGAAACTGTTGAAGGTGTTTAATAAACATGTGAAGTGCAGAGATATTCCCTTGTTTCTTGAGTCTGTTCACTCATGCAAAACAAGAGTGCTCAGTGAGCGCAAACCTCCGCCAAGGTTATGACGTCATGATGTCAAAACCGCTAGAGATATTGACATCATGATGTTCCACATGATAGCAGGTTTGACCCTCTATCATCCCACAAAGGCACGACTCAATCAGCTGAATATTGACGGATATGATTTTTAAAATTTTGCACAATGATGAGAGATAGCGATTTTCCAGATTTTCAAAAAAATCCTGGATCCAGAGATTTATCTGGATCGTGACCAAAAGTTAATGGGAACATCCTTGGGTGATTCTCTATCACTGGTGAAAATTTCCAGAAAATCCGTCCAGTAGTTTTTCTGTAAAGTTGCTAACAAACAGACACACACACACACACACACACACACACACACACACACAGGCAAACAAACAAAAAAAACGCCAACAAAAACATAACCTCCTTGGTGGAGGTAACAAAATCGCAAAAAAAAACCACGATTAATATAGATTAAAAATGAATATGTAATCGCGATTAATCGAAATTAATCCACAGCAACCCTGTGATCAATCAGATTAAAAATTCTAATCGTTTGACAGCACTAAAAATAATATGTAAATTACAATATAAACAAATGTCAAAATAATGAACAAAAATTAAAAAATTAGAAATAACAATATTCAAATTAAATGTTACATTATATTTACACATGGATTACAGAGGTTTGATAGTTGTAGCTCATGTATGACCAACTATTTATGTCATTTTTTACCTTGTTTTTCAGGAGCCAATAATCAGCTGTTAATGAACTAATCCTGTCCTACACCTACTCAGAGGAACAGAGGAGCTTCATCAGAGCATGACAGACAGTAGGAGGACAGAGGAAATTATAGGTACAAGGTGTCATTTTAAGACAATTACAGTATTTCAGATTATAGCCTGTAATTATACTGGAGACAAAAAAAAAAAGTAATAACTCTTTATGATGAGTTTTCTGACAGACTAAAATGCTATCAGACATATACCGTCATAGGCCTGTACAGCATCGACATATCCTCTTCATATAAGTTCTAGTATTGTCTTTGCTTAATGACTGAACCCAGATCAGCTTTATCTGCTCATAAAAGTCTTAACATCAACACCGGCGTTTTTCTTTTAACCCTTTAACCCCTGACGTGTCTGTGCTGAGCGGTCCGAATGTATGATTTATGTTGAACATTCAGAAACATTCAACTGTTTGCTTAATAGGAAGCATTTCAAAACTTGCTGATAGAATAGACCTTGTTCTTCACATGGACATCTGAGCATGCTCAGTGCACCCCCCACTACCTGCAGAATGGGGGCAATACACAGAGCAGGGAGTGACACTGAATCACTTAAAAAATCATGGGGTCTTTTTTACACCTTTTTCCATTGCTTTTTGTTTATTTACTGTTGTGTTCTCATGATTTTCCTTTACTCCTTTTTTTTTTTTTACTGTGTTTTTAAATAGTTTTGACTGTGTTTTTGGAGCTCAAGTAGGTGCCAAAAAGAAGATGGAGTGATTTAGGAAAAAAACGAACAAACAAACAAAAAAAAACTACTAGGCCAATATTCAAATCCTATTGTTGTTTTGTTTTATTGTTTTATTTCAGTCTGAAGAACAAACACAGTCCACAGATCCATCCAATCCATAGATCAAACAATCACTCCATGACATGAAAATTTGTAATACAAATTTCACTAATTAAAAATTAATGTATACTCATTAAATAATTTATACAGTCAGACTGGAGTAGGCTGACACGCTCTGCTTATTCTGCCTTTATATATATTGTTCAGTGTGTTCCAGTTCACAGTTCACGTTCAACATCCTCTTACTGATGTGTATTCTGAGAGCCTTATTTAGTAAAAACCTGTAAAACGTCATCCCTCTCTTTGCTTGACACAGTTTGAAATAAATGTACCTATTTATTTTTATGTACATGAAGTGATTATGAATGGGCTTTTATACTTAGACGCTTCCATTACATTGGAATAAACTTTGTCAATCAGTCCACCAGAGGGCGCTACTTTTAATTAAACTACTTTTGCACATGAGGCAGGCTGACTCAAGTTCTGTTTAGAAATCCTCTCATAAAACCCCTTTTTTTTCTCCTTGGTTTTGCATTCAGCATGAAAGACTGGCTTTTACGGTTTAAATGTATCACTGCTTTTACTGTTATTATTATTATTATTTTTTTTAATTATTATTATTTTTCTTACCTTTATTTAACCAGGTGAGTTAGTTAAGAACTGATTCTCATTTCCAATAAGGACCTGGACATATAGAGATAAACAACCAATCACTCACATTCACACCGATGGGCAATTTAGATTAATCAATTAACCTACTAATGCATGTCTTTTATATGTTTTATTTATTTTTATGTATGTGTACAACACTTTGGCCAGCTGTGTTGTTTTTACAGTGCTTTATAAATAAAGTTGAGTTGAGTTGAGTTAACCATACTGGCCAAATACCATGAAGTAGAATGAAGTTTTTTGAGAAGAAGAAAGTCAGTCACAACAAACATGGTGATGACAGAGGAGGTGTTTCTAATATGGATACTAATGTTGATATCGAGAAGTGTAGTTGTCACACAGTTGTGCTCATAAGTTTCCATACCCTGACAGAAGGCACATGGGACAGTCTTGGATGTTCCAATAGGCGTGTTTCCGCTATCGGAACTTCCGGGCCGTTTTACAGGAACTTCACAGTATGCACGTGTCCCCACTGACTGGAACCAACAGAGTACCTACTCAAGGGTAGGTACTCAAGAACAGCCCGGGAGAGTCGCTGGATGGTACTAGTGGCTAGCTCGTGCAGATTGGTTGTCGCAAATGACATTAGCAGATCGCGACAAACAACCTCCAATTTTAAAAGAGTACTTGCTGGAGGAATTTCCCAACACGACGATCTCTGATACAGTTACTATGTACAGCAGCAGCACAAACGCAACAAACATCCCAACTTCGTCCGTGTCCATGTCCAGTCTTGTTGTGATTTCCTCCTCTGCTGCTGCTTTGGCGCATTCTGTTTGTGACGTTGCTACAGAAACGGACGCAATATGATGACGTCATCGTGAGGTCCTTAGAGGGTCATTACTGTAATGGAGACACAACGCCTGAGAGGACCAGGCCAACTCACAGCCCGGTCAAAAGTACCCCCCCCCCCCAAAAAAAAAAAAGTCCCGGGACAATTGGAGTAGAAACATGTCCAAAGACCCAAAACACAAGGCCAAGTCCACGTGTCATTGGCTACAGCAGAAAAAAGTGAAAGTGAAGGCGTGGCCATCTGAGTCTGCTGACCTCAGTGTCATTGAGCCATGTTGGGGACGTCTCAAACATGCAGTTCATGCAAGAAAACCCAAACTCTTACAGGAACTGAAGGTGTTTTACGAAGAAGAATGGGCAGCTTTACCATCTGAGAAAATAAAGAACCTTATCCACAACGACCACAAAAGACTCACAGCTGAAACTGATGTTAAAGGAGCCAAAACAGAGGATTAAGAACTATGGGGTGTCAACTTTAGATTAGGGTTGTTTGGATAGTTTCTGTTGTCAGTATGATTTAAAAAAAAAAAAAAAAAGGAATAATAAATGGCTTCACCAACCACTTGCCCCAAGTGGAAGAAAAGGTTTTGTATCATCATTCATATTATCTGAAAAATAGCCAAAGAATCACAAATTCTACTAGAGTATGAAAACTTCTGATCATAACTGTAGATATGTCAGTAGTTTTTCACTAACTCACACAGTGGCTCTTTGAAAGTTTCCGTCATTTCTGGAAAATATTCTCTTCAAATCTCAGCAGTGCCTCCACAGTTCTTGGTGGTACTGCTCCCTATTCTCGGACAGAAATATGGACGTAATGAACGCAGAGGACGGATAGAACACTCCGTCTGTACACGTATGTGTATTTAACACAGAGTATAAATGGGCCTTTAAGCATCTGAGGGTGTAGGTGCTGTGGTCGCAATACATTTATTCGGGGGTAGTTTTTCTACAGCCTGAAAGTACAAGCAAGGAGTAGATTCATGCCCTCTTACGCTGCTTGAATTACAACACACTGAAAGGTAATTATGGATTTTTTTTTGCCCATTGACGCCAAAAAACTATCAAGCAGTGCAGGTTTAATTTGTCTAAGGTGGTGCCCAAAATGGTTCTCGCTGACAGTCGGCTCCTGCTGCTCCTCTTCGTCTGACACAGTAAACACTTTGTGCACTATCTTAAATAAAAAGTCAAACCAAGACAACGCTGGTTACCTCTATATTCAGCTCCTGTACCTTCCAGACTCCAATGCACCGTCACCACAGGCTGGAAATATCCCTGGAAATCTACTCCCATCATATTCAGTGCAGGTTCTGCAGCGGCCTTTTCTATTATTTTTATGTGTTTTGTGGAATGTTGCTATCTGTTTTATTTATTTGTTTACTCAAATGCTGTTGCTGAGAGACAGAGCGATTTTTTTCTCCTCTCCCGCACAAAATATTTAGCTTTATCTCATCTCATCCCATTTTCTTTTTATTTGTATCCGTAAACGTGTAAGTAAAAGAAACAATCCGGCATGTGAAAGACTCTGGGAAACGGAGGCAGGTGGGAAAAGAAAAAAGAAGTGAATGAAAAAGGTGTTTGTGTGTGAGTGAAGGGGGGGGGAACAGCAGCGTTTTACCAGATGACAGCGGTGTGGAGGCAGTGTGTTTTGTCATTTATCATTTGGAGAGCTTCCTTGTTAGAGCACGCACATCTTAATAGTCACTCTGAACCGGGAGAACCGAGATGAGAGGAGGCATTTTATTACCACACCGAGACGACAAACACGCACACAGCATACAGTATAATGTGAGAGAATAGTAACACACACACACACACAACACATGCAAATACGCTATTGAAGTTACAACGTTAACCTTACATGTCTGCGCTCGTTATATAAGCTTCCATAAATCAGTCCCCGTTATTGTTCACTGTGGATTGCGTTTGATGCTATTTGCTACTGCACATGCATGGAAACACAGTGACTAAACAGTAAGTCAAACGCACTGTTGCACCCAACGACCGTTTCTGAATCGAGCCTTGTTATCACTTTGCCTGAAGTCTCATTTTACCATCTGTTAAAGACCAGGGTGAAGAGGCTGCGACAACACTTCACACACAAGCACTTTGCAATCACGCAAAAGTGCAAAGAGGACGCAATGAGAGGGGTAGGGCTGGTGATCACATGATCTAAGGCTGAATCCCAGTTTACTCCTTGGCCCTTACCTTTGAATCCCCTAGGGCGTGAAATATTCCTCTATGAAGTGGGACAGCACTTCGCGACCTGTTACGCCATCAATGCCGCTATAAACAGATGCGAAAACTTCTGTAAATATCAATCCTACCATAACTGTCTCTGTTCCATGAGCTTTGTTTATATTTTTATCTTCAATTCGCCCCTTACCCCTACCCCTCCGTTTTGCATGTTCACATAAAGGGGTAGTGTTGTCCTGATTCTCAGTTAGAGAGAGGGGAAGGGCTAAGGCGAAGGGTTGTATACCCATCGAAACAAAGATTTTCCAGGACCACACTATGAACGAAGGGGTAGGAGGAGTTTCTGTTTGAATCATTGGCAAGACGGAAGTTAACACAGCTAAAAAGTGCAGCAGTGATGAAAGAAACACACAAATCTCAGAACGTTCTTCGTAAACAACCAAATCATTTCATTTACCGTTTAATGTTGTTACAGTGTGTTATAGATCGCGTTTCTGTGGTTTGTAGCTGATAGCTGTAAAAACACCACCAAAACCCATGGAACAGAGACAGTTACAGCAACGTGGAGAATATTTACAGAAACTAAGTAGCTGAGCCCTGTGATGAACTGGCGACTTGTCCAGGATGTACCATGCCTTCGCCCTTAAGTAGCTGGGATAGGCTCCATGCGACCCCCGTGACCCTAGTGAAGATAAAGCGGGTATAGAAGATGAATGAATGAATGAATAGATGAATGAATGAATGAATGACTGACTAAGTAGTTGCATCTGTTTATAGCATCATCAATGATCGCAGATGACGTAAAAGTTCAAGAAATGTTGTCCCATTTCATAGGAGAATCTTTCAACCCCTACGCCTTGCAGCTCCATTTCAAGGGGTAGTGCCAAGTGCAAGGGCTAAGGGGTGAATTGGGATTAGGCCTTAGACTGTGGTGGATCTTAAAGTTATGTATGATAGACTTTAGAACAGCTCTGCTAAGTGTAGAAGTCCATGGTCTAGAACCAAAGTGCATCTGTGACACGGTGGTCCCATATGAACCATCTTGGACCCTGAGAACCTCAGGGACTGGTCTTTTGCTGGTGCCCAGAGTCAGGACTGAACATGGTGAAGCTGTGTTTCAGTTCTATGCAGCTAAACTGTGGAACAGTGAGACAGACCTCTACTCTGACAATGTTTAAGTCCAACTGTGCATAGAACAAATGAAAGGGTTCTATCTGCACTCTTCTATTTTACTTTATTTTAACTGATTATTATTTATGTTTTATTGATTATATTTTCATTGCAATTGTGTGTTTTTAACCTGTTTCTTTTCCATTTTTGTAAAGCACTGTGAATTGTCCTGTGTATGAATTGTGCTGATATTCGTCACTAATTTTTCATCAAATCTGTAAAACCTGAGTCATGGCCTAAGTATCACAAACCTGTTAGTCTTCCTCTGATTACACACCTGAATCACTTCCTTCACGGTGAACAACTTCGAAGTGTACTCCATCGCAAGCCGTTCATTTGTTTACATACCAAACCCGTATGTCACTTGGGCCTTTTCGGAAATTTTGTTGCCAAGTGCATTGTGGGTATGGGGATTACACACAGCTGCAGAATGACCACAACAGCAACAAACACGGAAACGGCTTCATTGCTTTGTGCTGCTGTGGCTGCGTGGAATTCCAAAAAAGCCCGAGTGACTGTTTGGTTTCAGTTTCAGTTTGGGATGTAAACAAACAAAAGGCTTGTGTTGGAGTACATTTTAAAGTTGTTTACCATGAGGGAAGTGAGCAGGTGCATTATTATGGGAAGACTTACGGATCTGTGATACTTCGGCTATCACAATTTACAATTTGATGCATTTTGGTGACGAAAGCCATTAGCAGCTTTAACCCATAAAGACCCAGTGCTACTTTTGTGTCAGTTACTAAATCTAAAACTATTTTTTCTCTCTATTTAACCTTTCTTTGGTGTTTGATCTTCATTTATTATGACATTATCCTCTGTATTTTGTGTTGTTTTGGTGTGAATCTTATATTTTCCTATATTTAATTCACTGATGATGTAGATGTTTATAAACTCAGATTAGAGCGAAGCAAAACCAAAGAAAAACTGACTTTTTCAGCAAAGATATCAATAACTGATCGAAAACAAAACCTACTATGGTGAAGTAAACTATGATGAAGTACCGTAAGCCTAACCATAACCCCTAACCCCTAACCCTAACCCTAACCAGAGGCAGAGTGTACTTCACCATAGTAGGTTTCGTAATTTAGCCTCCTGACCGGCTTCGGTAAGAGTTTAATCTACCACTTAGCCCTGCTCAAGCAGTTTTCATCGCATCACTTACGTCATTGGAAAGAGCAGTGTGATTGGTTTAAGCTTCGACACCACCTTTTCTGGCTTCAACCAGCAGCAAACTGAGGCATTTCAGGGAGGCGGGTCAACCACACAATTTGAAAACAATTTTCCTCAATATGCTTGGCCAGACCCAATGCAGAGCATTGGAATGTCGTGACAACCAGGCAAGCATTTTGCATATTTCAGTGTAAATCAGGTATTTTCTTGTATTTCTTGTATTTAAAGCTCAAGGTAAAGTCATGTTATTCAAGAAATTATATCAAAAAGTCCCCCAAACTAAACTGACCGTTTTCTGATTTTCACAATAAGTCTCCAGACACCAAAGTTAAGAAATGACACAATTCACAATTGGATTTACCGGAGAAGTGGGATCGCTGGTCTTACACTGGGGTCATTTAGTGGAGTAACTGTAAGCTGACACACATTTCATCACTTGTGTACTGTCTTTGTCAAGTTGTATGTATAGTACAGAGGTGAATGTATAGGCTAATGCCCCTGCGATCATCTGTCATCCATTTTTTTTGTTTGTTTGTTTTTAATGTATTTTTTTTGTGTTTGTTTTTTAAGTCCATGGTGAACTGGTAATGTTCTAATGTTGGCTGTTTTTATGTTTTGTTCTGTCGCCTGCCTTGGGACTGCAGATGAAAAGTAGTTATTTTTACTAATTCTGGCATATTTACATGGGTGTATTTTTTATACAGCAATGTTCATGAATATGCATGGTCCCTATGAAATAAACTAGAATATAAAAAAATAAAAGCTTCATGTATGTTTTATTTAAGAGGGGAAAGCTGGTGTAAGGAAAGAAAGAAAGAAACAAACAAACAAACAAACAAACAAACAAAAACAAGCAGGCAGACAGAAAATAAAGAAATATCTGGACAGACATGATAAGACTGAATTAACGTCTGCACGTCCATGGAAACTCACCGCGCTGTGGTTCAGCAGAAAGAAGTGAATGGAACTGAGGAAGGGAAGCAGGAACATTTTAATGAAGTTGTGCTGGACATTATGTTGTCAAGGGTCCTTTGGCTCCATGTCCAGAGCTGCACCAGCGTTGGAGAGCATGGCAATGTGTTTGTGAACAGAACAACCTTTTTATTGGCTTGATTGAAAGTGCTGTGGAAAATAGGCTGTTTCCTTCTCAGTGGACTGATGTTATTTGCTTGCTTAATAAACATGGCCATAGGTGAGGGAACACTAGTGTGAGGCATGAATGCTACTACTACTTCCCTACTTCAGTTTTACCTTGAGGTTTGTTTTTATAATGAGAGTTTGTGGGTGTAAATCACTGCACATTACAGTTAATACAAATGTAGAATGAATAACAGGGCTGGCATTTATTAATTCCAAGTATGTGTTTGGGCTGCTCGATTATGGAAAAAAATCAACATCGTGATTATTTTGGTCAATATTGAAATCACGATTATTCAAACGATTAATTTTGAGTTTCACAATGCACTTATTCAGCATGTCTCTCTCTCAAAAAAATACTTTGTTATTGATTCTTTATACAAAACATTCAAATTGAAAATAAATTTTGGCTACAAATATGTATTTTACAGCTGTTTTGAAATGGAATGGAATGTATTGCACATGCACATCTCTCAGAAACTGTGTAAAGAAAAATGGAAAATAAATCGTTTCAACTCGATTATGAGTTTTGAGATCGTATGACAACAAAATCAAAATTATGATCAAAATTCAATTAATTGCACAGCCCTAGTACTGTATGTGTGCAATACAGGGTTAGGAGCCTTAGTTGTAAGGCCAATACGATATGCATCTGTGTTCTGATATATTAAAGATAAATGTGTGGCATCTCGCAATGATTCACACCCAAATTATGATACAGAGTGATTAAGCACTCTCTGATTCAACAAATTCATTCTGGTAAAAAACAAAAATGATGCAGTGCAATTCAATGAGCTTGATTATTTATTCTTCAAATACGACCATGACTTTTTACAAAGTCTCTTTAGTTCAATTTCAGAACATGTGCCTCAAAGAGTCGGTGTAAAGTTAGGATTTTGTTTCCAAAGTTGTTTCTCTGTATGTTTCTAACACTGAACTTCTTGCTCCTTTGCTGAATCAGTTTGCAATGTAATATATTTATAATGTAGGTAAAAGAGAAAAAGGTTCTGTCACTTTAAAAGACACCGCTGATATGTATGTCACAGTTTAAGGAAGTATCTGTGGTATGTACGGCAGGATTCGATACAGTTGATCTAGTAAAAAGTACACGTTCAGAACCCACATGTGGTCACCTCCTTCTATATCTGTCAGATTCACATACAGACGTTACAGTTTACATTGGTGTCATTCGTGCCACAGTGCATCCATGGCGCTCATACTGTTAGTGTACAGTGTACATATTCACGAATCCATAGCACACGTTAATGGGGGTCTGAAGAAGACCAAATAAAGAGAAACACTTTTAAATATAAGTAAAAATATATTCTATTGAACGAATCGAATTTTATCAATATAAACATTCAAAAACTGATGCATTGCAATATCATTCGAAACTTTTCAGTCATTAGCAGCTTCTCTACCAAACATTTCCCTGTGGTCTATGTACGTAAACTGTAAATACTCTGCTTGGGTCTGGATTCTTCATTCATTCAACTCCACAGGTCCATCTTCAACCCTATTTCCGAGTAATGACATCAGAAAGGTGGTTCGGAGCGCTGGCCCTTTAAATGCACATGAGCCACTTCAGGCCCCGCCCCCTCCAGGCTGTTGACTATGCTTCTCTGTCCCATTTCTCCACACTGGCAGAAATATTCGTCAGAAGTCTTGACCTTATATGTCCAAATGCTCTGATATAATAATTATAGATGCAACAAATTAAGCAGGAATTAAAACAAGTTGTAGAAATCCACTCGATTTTTGCCAGAATGAATATAAAGATAGCTTTGCAGCACCTGGAGGGTTCAAATCCAAACTTTTTTAACCATTAGAGTCCCCAAATACACACATAAATGAACCAAAGACTAATAATAGTGGGTTTAGCAAAATATGAGCCCTTTCATGGGTGCCATCCTGTAGCTTATCTTTAAATAACACAAAATTCTTCGTGTTTTTATATAATTTAATGCATCATATCACTCAATTAAAAGTGAATGCATGCAACAAGGAATACAGTAAGGTTGTCTGACAATAGCCAACACCATTGCTTAGCTAAAGCTACTGTTGCAGAGAATTGCAACACATTTATTTATGTATACATCTATTTATTTATTTTATTTACATGATTTGCTGTGAAAATAGGCTTATTGGTACATAGCGAATAAATACATCTGAAAAGCTTTAAATTCGTTGTCATTTTTAAACCATTTCAAACCCCAGAATAAAACTCAGGGCCAAGGTTATTTTCTACATACATGATTTATATGAAGAAAAAAACAGAACCTAATCTACTGATTAATTCATCAGTTGAAGTGAAGCGGAGGATTATCTGAATAAACAGCATACGGGGTATATTTTAATACCCATATGTGCCCAAATAAAGCTGTTCATACAGAATTATACGAGTAAAACCTTCTAGTGAATTAGCTCTGAGTTCGTGTACCGTTTCTCCTGTTACACCACCCAACTTCCAGTCCATAAATACTGACATAAGCACATAAACACCATGTTTGTGTTCATTATTTTAAAAACACAGTCTTCAGGCAATAAATCAATACAAACAAAGCTCTGCAGCGTTGCACACACCATCAGTCTTCATCCTCATTTTCAACGTTTCCTTTTAGATGTTACTGCTAACAAACATCTGTATTCCAGCTGCTTTTCAAAACGCAGTCGTAATTACTTAAGGCGGCATGAAAACCAATATGTGTTCTTCAAGTCCCGGTGTTTTTCCCCCTGATAACATGGCTGCCTATCTCCATCCTGCACCTGAGTTGGTGATAACCTCACGCTGCGTCTTGAGCACCGCTGAGTGAACCAACACAGGCATTGTTTTAAAGCTAAGCAGTTCTATTTAAGCCCTCCATTAAAAATGTAAGAGAAAGGTCATAAAACATGCTGTGCCACAAACTCATGCAGAACCGCGAAGGGGACGAGGGCCGGGGCCTCCCAGGACTCAACTAAGCTTTAAAGAGGTTCTAACAGTAATTTTACATTTTGCCAGGAGGGAGGGGGAAATGGTTAAGATTTTCCCGATGGTTTCCACCACAGGAGACGCACATGTAAAGTTCAGAGTTACAAGGGACGTGTTACTCCATTCAGATGACTTTCTCTGGTTATGAATAAAACACGACTACACCTTTCTGTTCCAGAAGTGGAAAAGCAGTCTGGAAAATGTACTTAACTAGAATATGTGTGCACTGAGGTAGAAACGTGCCGTGCATTTTGCATGATCTTAACATTGTTTGCATATTTAATCAATTTTATCTCATTACTCAAGGTTATTACACTGCTTTTGTACTAATTCAATGGCAGAGGAGCTAACTGTGATACCTTCTGTTTCATGTTTCAGTAAAAGTGTCCTTGGGTCTCCAGTGCAACCGCGACAAGCACAAGGTAAGGTTCCTTGCCACCACACCATAGTTTTAGGTAGTGCGCATTGCTCAGCCAATTTTCAAAAAACACAGCCATAAAAGCTGTGCATGTCTTGCCAAAGCTGTGATAAATATCTATACAACTGTGTTTCATCTTGTCAGTTCCTAATTTTGGCTAAATCCATCTTTTCTTTTGCAAAAATACAGCGAAAGATCATCTCAAATACAGTGGTACCTCTACTTACGAAATTAATCCGTTCCAGAAGTAGTTTCATAAGTAGAAAATTTCGTAGAGATGTGTTTTCCATGGAAATGCCCTGATCCATTCCAAGCCCCCCAAAATTTCACTTTTATTTTGAAGCTAGATGGATGTTCCGGGTCAATAGAGGACTTCCGGGTTAC
>JAQQZY010000010.1:22682963-22693962 GCA_030068375.1 Ostorhinchus rueppellii | reverse complement strand
AATAATTTTGTTAAAAGATTATGTAAAAGATCTTTGTTTTGAGTTCACAATTGCAACAGGCGTTGCCCAGCCTACTGACCTCAGTGCACAGTAAATTTAGTAGAGTTGGATTAACTCTAATAGAGTTAAATTTTAACTGTATGTGGTGTTAAAGTTACTCTGAAAATTTTACTCTGGTCGCAGTTAAAGTGACACTGTGTGGAGTGGGACCATATGTTATCCAGACAGAGTTAAAAATTCACTCTATAAGAGTTAATCCAACTCTACCAAATTTACTGTGTATGTTTGACACCCCTGAAATACAAGGAATTTGGACCTAGACAGCGGACCTAAATAATTGCACGTCTTTGTGATATGAATATTACACACTCCGTCATGGCGATAAGTGTTTTTGCGACATATTGCGCAGCCCTAGTATACAGTATTTGTTCGCTGTGTTTTCAGACAGACCACGATCAGAGTGTTGTCATGAGCTGCAGGGGGGACACACTCTGATGGAGGTGTTCACCCCCTAATTCTCAATGCAGGAAAACACCCGCTTTGAATCCTAACTAGATACCATGAATATATTACTCCTATCTTGTCTTCACTTCATTGACTACTATCTATTCACAGACTTCTTCAGATCAGATTCAAGGTGCTTTTTATGACTTATAAAATTTTAAATGGGTATGGCACCTTCATACTTGTCCGATCTCATTAAACCTTCTATTCCTTCCAGAGCTCTTCACACCCGTAATGCAGGCCTCATGTCTGGAACTAGACTCGACAAGAAGTCAGAAGGTTACGGGGCCATTTCCCATCAGGCACCACCTTTTCTGTGGAAAAACCGTCGGTGGTGAAACCAGGTAAACTGATTCTGTTAGACCTTATAAATGTAAAGCTCAGCTACATCTGTGTGCCATAACATCCAGTTAAATGCTTGAACCCAGAGTTTCCCTGAAGGGAGCACAGATCAGAGCCAGGCCAAGTCCACACAAAACCACATCTTTTCTTATTCAATCTTTTTCTTTGTCATTTTCAAAAAAAAGTGCTCTGTAAACATGGAGTCATTTTGGGAAATATCTGCACATAAACCCACTGAAAACAATATAGTACAAATGCCAGGTCTGTATGTGGCATTGTAATGTTCTAGCAGAAGACAGAGAAGACGTGGAGCATGTGCAGAATTACAGACAAAATAATTACAATAATATACACTGTGTACTATTGTGTGTTGTACTGAGTATTAGTGAGTGTTACAATGTGTATTAATGTGTGTTACATTGTGTACTATTGTGTGTCACATTGTGTATTAGTATGTGTTACATTGTATTAGTGTGTGTTACACTGTGTACTGCCGTGTGTTGCACTGTGTACTACTGTGTGTTACATTGTGTACTACTGTGTATTACACTGTGTACTATTGTGTGTTACATCATGTACAACTGTGTGTCGCATTGTGTACTACTGTGTGTTACATTGTGTACTACTGTGTTGCATTGTGTACTACTGTGTATTATACTGTGTACTACCGTGTGTTACATTGTGTACTACTGTGTTGCATTGTGTACTATTGTGTATTACACTGTGTAC
Source organism: Ostorhinchus rueppellii (assembly GCA_030068375.1). NCBI lineage: Eukaryota > Metazoa > Chordata > Actinopteri > Kurtiformes > Apogonidae > Ostorhinchus > Ostorhinchus rueppellii. Next base: position 22,692,387 of record JAQQZY010000010.1, on the reverse strand, counting down.
TATTTTGTATTACATTGTGTACTACTGTGTATTATACCGTGTACTACTGTGTGTTACATTGTGTACTACTATGTTGCATTGTGTACTATTGTGTATTACACTGTGTACTATTTTGAATTACATTGTGTACTACTGTGTGTTGCATTGTGTACTGCTGTGTGTTACACTGTGTACTATTGTGTATTACACTGTGTACTATTTTGTATTACATTGTATACTACTGTGTTGCATTGTGTACTACTGTGTATTATACCGTGTACTATTGTGTGTTACATTGTGTACTATTGTGTATTACACTGTGTGATATTTTGTATTACATTGTGTACTACTGTGTGTTGCATTAAGTACTGCTGTGTGTTACAGTAGTACACAGTGTAACACACAGTAGTACACAATGTAATACACAGTAGTACACAATCCAACACACAGTAGTACACAGTGCAATACTACTGTGTGTTACATTGTGTACTACTGTGTTGCATTGTGTACTATTGTGTGCTACATTGCGTACTACTGTGTGTTGCATTGTGTACTACTGTGTGTTACATTGTGTACTATTGTGTGCTACATTGTGTACTACTGTGTGTTATACTGTGTACTACTGTGTGTTACACTGTAACTTTACATTCACTGTGTCAGATCAGGTTGTTATAAAGTCTGATATTCTTCTCATGTCAAATCCAAAATACATGGGACTCTCCAACTGCCTTACGCAACACGTCACAGGGAAAGAACTGTGAACAACCAACGATAAAAGAAGAAATTAAAGCTGGCATCTGTACTGGTTTAAGTGTGCTGTTTTCAGAAGAGACTGAAAAGGAACGGGGGAAAAACACTGCGGACCTGTGTCAAGCAAAACATTCACTGACCCAAGTTCTTAGAATGTGGTGAGATCCAAGGTAGAAAAAACAAAATATGAATGAAGCTGTCAGCACTCGCTTTTCAGTCTGTAATCATTTTTTCACCATCCCATGGCAGCTACAAAGAAAACAGACACATTTCATCCTTTGGCTTTTCACTGCAGTTTCCTCTTCTTGTGTTGATGAAGAAAGTATGAGTTGTGGATTCTTCGAACGCAACTTGAGCTAAAGGTCACAGATGTGGAGGGTATAAATGATCCAAACAGGTTTAATGTCAGAACATCATGAGGTGTTCAGGTTGAGGTGTTGCACCACATAAGAAAACAGAACCAGTGTCCCTGTATCTCAGCAGTATGTTCTATCAAGAATCAATAACGAGTTGAATTTGTGAGGTTGTCAGGTTCTGTTCTACGTTAGAGTCCTGTGGTCTGGATGAAGGAGATCAATCTACCAATAGAAGTGGGTGGTTCTTTCACTGGAGAACTCAACTAATTCAATGAAAGTCCATTTATGACTTCCTATCAGTGCTCAACAGTAATTATATTGGTATCTGTAACAATTTACAGATTAAACACCAGAGGTTCTCACACTTTTTCACACCAAGGACCACTATAACATAAAAAGAAAATAAATTCTGCCAAATGCATAAATGTAAATTCCCAGACACCCTAACAAGCTTCCGACTTCCGACCTTAACAAGTTCTCGACTCCCACCCTAAAAAATAAACCTTCGTAGCCAGCCTATATTAAAATATCATTCGATTCCGTATATTACAAATTAAGTCTACAGTATATTACAAATGGCACTAACAGCTTGATGCTAACAGAATGTCTTTGCACCTTGTTCCTAACAATGGTTATCCTTTCTCCAGCTTTTCTCTTCAGTCACCGAGTTCAGTCTCCATTGTCGTATTTTAGAACTGTTCAACACACTCTTTTTTTGTTTCGTTTCACTCTTTGTTTCTGATTAGTTAGCTATTCTAATTAATTTCTACCACAATTCAGAAGTCATGAGAGGTCTTTGGTACGACAATAGGCAACCTAGGTAACCTAACTGTATAGAGACGCTGACGCAAACAAGGGTTTGCATAAACAATTTTAATTCCAGGTAATATTATTATTATCATTTTTTTCAATGTTGTTCCTCTGACTCACTCCATCAGCAGGGGTGTGGTCTGCTTCAGCAGTGGGTCACTGTGGGCTGTGTGTGTCAGGTACCCAGGTTGAAATTAGATGAGAACACATTGAGTTCATTTGCCTCCTACATCGCAGGGCCTACAGTGTAACTGTTGCGCACATGTAAATCACAATGGCAATGCTCTACAGTTGTAGCCTGGCAGGCCAAGCAATACATGAACTGGATAGTCTGGAATCGGACCAATGACAGAGCTGAAGCCTGTGGGTGGATTCAACCGTTGTCTCATCAAAACTATCCACAAGATAATTCCAGCTTATTAAGAATTTGGCATATTTATACACGTTTCCAGAGAGGCATCAGAGAATATGAGCAGCAGTTATGAATTTCTGTGCACATATAAATATTTCATGTTTCACTCAGCTGATAATCCTTGTCATAAGCCTTTTTTATTGGCTGCATAATATGTGCATTTAAATAAACTGCTTTGGAGTGAATGATTTAGGCTGTGTTGTGTCACCAGCAGGTGGCGCTCTAGGTTATATTATTACTTATATTCGTCTAATAAACGGTAGAATACTAGCCTGGCAGGCCAAACTATCCCTGAACTGTACAGTCTGGAATCGGACCATTGACAGAGCTGAAGCCTGTGGGTGGATTCAACTGTTGTTGTTCAAACTGTTCCTGCACGTAATAGGCCAGTTCTATGACCAATCAGAGCAACTGACAGTGTGACGTATTCAGAGCTACAAGTGGAGCCAGCTGGTATATTACACTTTTACCGTAGCCGGTCGACAAAACAGCAAATCCATCCTTCTTTAAAACGAATGACTTGAGTGTTTCTTTCTGCTCAACTTTCAAAGAAAAGCCCAAGTTGAACTCTTAAAACTCTGAACTTAAAATCAACGACTAAAGCCGATTCAAACGAGTGTGATTCGTTAGCCACATCCATCTTCGTTGCTCTCTATGGGAGTTCTACTATCTCGCCCTCGCACAGCCCTGTTGTCATCATGCAAAGCCCGCCCCAACAACTCGCTACACAGACAAAACGTTTTGATTGGTCCGACCTACTTTGTGTCGGACCAATGATGGGCTCCTACCGTGTGATGCTCGACCACAAACTCGGCAAGAATATTTTCTGCCGCTATGTGGTCTTGATTTCTAGGCTACTACAGCTCTACAGTACCACCACTTTTATCTCCAAAAAGCCAACATGATCATGAGCAAAATGCAAACGACTGGCTTTAATGAGCCGTTCAGTAGCCAAGGGTTCATCCACTGATTCTATACAGTCTATGATCTGTCTAGTCTGTGTAACTGCTGAACTGTCTCTGCGTATTAGTGTATCCTGTTACCTCATACCACGCCTTCACCTACCGATACCCAGGACAGGCACTACCCCACCCAACCCCCACAAGAACTAAGGGGTTTGGAAAATGAATGAAAAACTGAACGTGACCTCATCTTCCTTATTCATGTACTTCTGTGTTTTTAGATTTCCCTATATACATATCATTGCATGTCTTCCTCTTCTTCCATTTTCCCGTATCTTTTAAAAGGAATGTGTTCTAAATTAAACTCAGCATGTTGTATATTAGAGAGCTTGTACAGCCTCCTCGGGGCACATTTGTCATTTGTTATATTGGGCTATATAAATAAAATTGACTTTACATGACTTCACTAAGCAAATAAGCCTCTTAATTCTTGACAGTAATATGTTTTAATTTATAAATGAAGATCCTCTCCTGTGTATTAAACTTATTTTTTTCTATCCAATCTTATACTTTGAGGTGCAGCTTTGAAATTTACATTTTAATAAAAGTGTAGGGCTTAGGCGTACAGCTGGGGTTTGAGCTTTTTCTAGAAGTTGTTCATGTCCATTCACACGGACCACCCTACAAATCTATACTGTATGAACTGTTGGACTGCGACATGAAGTTAAAGTGCAGCTTCATGTTGTTTTGTCATAGAAATTGTGTCGTGGATGCACAACTACATAGATGAGAGATTAAATCAGTGATGACACATACACAAGAATTAGTGACGGCGAAGGTGCGTTCAATCCAATCAGTCACTAAGTGCAGCAGGTCAGCATCCGGGTATTAAACCACAAAATACACAGAAAACAGGAACTCCACCGCAAAATGAACATCTACAAGCTTCAATGGAAGTCATTAAGACACTGTACTTGCTCAATAATTTCTTATCTTGCAACATAAATGTAATGGATTTGCTCACTTTCACACTTCAACACACTCAAACCAGCACACACCTATCAAAAAGTACATTGAGAAGAAGTGCCAGCTAAAGCTAGCAGAATGTTGACAACATCTGTATGTTAAAATTTTAATTGGTTGCCAGATGGGCGGCCAGACTGGTAATTTGTGAGGGTACATAATTCATCGCGCCAAGGCCAAGCATATGCTACAAAACGAGATGATCCAACACTGAAATGAAGGCTCTTACTTTGAAAGAAAGCATCAAACCGAAGAATCACTTTCTATAAACTATATAATTTATCTGTCGCACGCTGAATGGAAGACTTCCTGTGACGGCAAACAGCAGTGAAATGTTCCCCTCATTCACATCTCATGCAGTGGTTCTGAATAGAGTTGTTAGCTTTAAGTGCAGAGATGCTGTAAAAGTCTGTTCCGCTGTGAAACCCTGGGCAGCTCTATCAGAACACTAGTGGGTTAAGTTCAGCTACATTATACACGAGGCCAAAATGTCACGGAAAGCCCAGTCGTCCTTTTAGTCCGAGGCTCCCGGAGTTAAGCTGAACGCGTTCGGTGACTGCAGGTGTGTGAGGTCGAGGGATTGGCTACCAGCGAATTAACAGATCTCTAATTGTGTCCTGTCATCCCATAGTGAGGTGTGTGTGCTGCTCTCCACAGACTGTGCACTCAGAGCCACTTCACTTCTCATTCCAGCTGAGTAACCTCATTTGTCAGATATTCTAATACCGCCACGCTTCCTATTCCCCACAAAGACAGAAACACAAAAATACTGCAGTGCATTTTAAAACAGACTCAATTATTTCATCTGCAAATGTGGCGCGCACTTGGAAACACTGGCTACGTTTACAGCAACAAAACATCCTAATTTGTGGCCACATTCTCTTTATATAGCCATGAATACATATTAGAAATAATTTGTCATATGTACAGTTTCCACAGCTTTGTTCTTTGCACCAAGCACCATCTCGCTCTAAAACCTCACGATAGATGCAACTCCATGCGATTTCAAAGGAAAAACAACATGGTGCTGGAAAATGGAGTGTGTCCCTGCAAATTTTGGTAGATTTCAGCAAAAATAATTAGGGTAAAATAGAAAAAAAATTGAAGATGAGTATAGTGGTATAGCAGTACCCTGGCCCAGTGCCGTTGTTCCATCGTCTGGGGAGAACCCTGCATCTGTTCCAATATTTGCTATCTGCTCTAAAAAAGTTGCTGTTTCTTCTTCTTCCTCAGAACGTGCACCTCTGCTAGGGTAGATCTTTGCTTCTGCCCCAGGTCACCACCCAGCTGTAAACCCACCTATAGTTCTTTTTACAGGAATGAAATGAACATACATAATCATTTCACACTGTCTTTTCTACAGCTAGAGCAAGAAAACACAGGAAGTATGGGCATAGCTTTAAAAGACTCACAAAAACTGAACTAAATGGGTCCTAAAAGTGTTTTGTGTGACCTCTGACCCCACGACAAAAACACCACAAACACTTAACAGGGTACTCCCCACAAATTTATACTATCCTGGTGGCGGTGGCGGGGTGAGGGGAGTCTTGCGCTGGAAGAAAGTCTTGCGCTAAAACCTTGCGATAGATGATAAACTCCACGAGATCTCAAAGGAAAAACAACATGGCGCTGGGAAATGGAGCGCATCCCTGCAAACCTGACGGATTTCAATAGATTTTAGCAAAGTTATCAGGGGAAAACAGAAAAAAATTGAAAATGAGTATAGCAAGCTAGCCTACCCTGGTGTGGCGCCGTTGTTCCATTGTCTAGGGAGAACCCTGTTTAATAACAGCATGTGTTGAATGAAACCTGGTAGTAAACATTAGAAAAAGAATGCCATATATCTCATACTGTCATATTGTCAGACAAGGATGAGGGGTTTTCATTGTGTAAATTTTGCGGTGGGACAATATCAGTCAATGAATTGGTTATGAGGTTTTTTTTCCAGGCTCAGAAACACCACTATTTTATCAGCTCTTCAAACTGGGGATGTCCCGATCCGATCTACAGATCAGTACCGGCTTCCTGGCATTTTTTTGAAGATCAGATGGTTTTTATTTTTTAATTTGAGTTGGAAAAATCCAGTGAACCTGCTCCTTTTTTTTTTCACAGTAGCTCTGTGTTACTGTGAGGTCACATTCAGCACCTCAGGGAATACTGTGAGGCATTCATAAACACCCAGTAAATTACAGTGTTTGCCATAAACACTGAACATTCAGAAATACAAAAATACCTAACATATGGGGTGGCTGTAAATGCACAAATGACTGAACAATATTTTGGAGAAATGTCCAGTGTCCCACAGGTAGTTACAGTGTGCTCCTCCCCACCGCCACCCCCTTTACTGGCCTCCTTCTCTGTACTGAGAACCTATCGAAAATGTACCGAATTGAGTAAAGTAATCCCACCCAGCGGACATGTTACACGTATTGTTTTTATTTATGGCAGCCGTTAAGAGGAACGACACTGAAAACTTGTGTGAAAACTGTATTGAGCTGATCTCGTAACTATATCCAATCCAATCTTACAAAAACTGCCAGACCAATTTTTAGATTGGATCGAAACATCCCTACTTGTTTCAGGAAGTAAAAACAATAAATATAAACCCTTTAAGTCGGAAAATGGTGGCTTAAAACACTATATTATAGATTTACATACTGAAATATTGTTTTTGTTTTTAGCTTTAAGAGAAATATACATCACAACGGTATAAAACAGGTATCTTCTGGAAGGTACTCATTGGTCTCTGCATGAAACTAACATAATAAATGAATGAAAATTATTTCTTGCATTACGTGCTGCTGCCATCTATTAGATGTGCTTGTGGCCTGCTGTGCTCCACACAAGCATCGTATTAACAGTGTATAATGACATGCATCCAACTGGGTGTTTGCTACATTTAGGCCAAAAATTAGATAATGTATTTTATGAGATGAAAACAACACCTGTGATTCTGTAGAGTTTATGGAGTTTTAGCCTCCTTTTATGATTAACTGTAAAGTCTGCCTGGTCTCTGTCACACCTTTAAGCTCTCTGTTCCAGGTAAAACACCAACACACAACAGGATACACAGTAGGGCTGCCACAAACGATTATTAATTGTCGACTAATCACCGATAATTTTTTTCGATGAGTCGACTAATCAGATCATACGTAAATTGAGAGTAAAACGTACAACTTATGGCACCAGCATGAAGCTGCTCTTATAGAACCATCATTAGTTTTCAGCTTGAAGTGTTTAAGGTATATGCTAACTAAGGTGTCTGCTGAGGTGTGTAACAAAGCCGTCCATTGAAGAAGAACATACTTTTTTAGCACTGAAACATAACGTTAGAAAACATTAGCATTACCGCATTTCCTGTTCAAACACATCACTGTGGTAATGTTACAGAAAACACATAAATATGTGTGCTAAGGCCGGATAATGAATCAAATCATCATCGCTAATGTTAATGCTTACAGTTATATGAGTAAGTAGTAAGTTAACTCTCTATTTACGCTAATATTGGCGGCTAACTAGCCAGTTATGCCGCATTTCCACTATGTGGTATCAGCTCAGCATTAGTCGGTATTCCGATGCGGTGCATTTATTTCCATGTTGTCTGCTCAGAGTTGCTGTAAACTCACTCGCTGCGTGTTGTCTCGTCTGAATTTTTACGTCGGCCACCAAAGACTGAATCTCCTCGACTGATCATGGTGTAGTTTTGTTCTGTCATCATGTGGATTAATGCGCTGCTATATTTACCTTCTACTTCTGCATCTGTGTTTTGTAAAACGGCAGGTCACAGAGAAAACTGTCTGACCAATCAGTGCTCTGCAGTGTTCACACATCACATTTTGGTAAAAATGACACGTCGACTATTAAATGTTGTCGACGATTTTAATAGTCGACGTACTCATGATTAGTCGACTAATAGTGGCGGCCCAAATACACAGCAACACAAGAACACAACAATAACACATATTCTCACATAAAATAGATGTGAAACCATATGTTTTGTCATTTTACATCGACCCTTTCATGCATACTGGTCACTACAGTGGACAGTTATTCTGCAGCTGTTCTCTTGTATATTCATGGTTTTTGTTGTTTTAGTTCCATATCAGCCAATACAGTGGACACTTAAGCACCATCCCATAATACACTGACATTCACACCATCATGTAACTTTACTGTTCTTAATAAACCTGATCTGCGCAAACATATTTGCGAGTAAATCATTTGCTATTTGTTATTACACTGTAATTAACAGTTTTCGGCAGCAAAACTTTTTTTTTTATATTATCTCCATAAAGTCAGTAATAACTAGTATTAGAGTATGATGTTAAAATGTAAGAAAACCTCCGATTAGCTGCATGAAACAAATGTATTTCATAGTTTTAACACAATTTGTCACTTTCTGAATTTGTTTTAGGGACAAAACACAGTAATGTCCTGTCAGAGAGCAAACTTTAATTGACTGCCATTCCAAATTCAATTTCAATATGAAGTCACTTCTTGTTTTGTATAATCCCTTATGGTCCAACTCAAACAAAAATTAATTTAAAAGTAAAAATGTGGGTCATTTAGCAACACTAATCTGTCTAATTGTCTCTAAAATGTCCAGTCAGAGAGATTTCGGATACTGCATTTTGACCCTTTACATTTTTGTTTCTTTTCTTTCAAAATTCAACTCCTAAAATCCAGCTGAGTGGACAGTTTTTTGTAAAGTTCTGCATAAAAAACAAGTTCATATAGTTTTTTTCATGCCTACAGCGTCACGTCTGTAGACATACGTTCTATGTTTTATGTGTCCTGTCATTTCCTGTCTTATTTTGTTAAGTTTCCCCTCCTGTGTCACGTCTTGTGTCTTTACTTCCTGTTTCCCTCCTGTGTTTAATTACCGCTTTACCTCAGTGTAGTTCACCTGTGTCCAATCGTGTCGTCCTCCCTCCCTGGTGTATTTAAGCCCTGTCCTCAGTCGGTTTTGTGCCAGTTTGTCTCGTCTTTAACAGCGTTTCAGACCCGCCTTGTATTCCTGATCAGATTGACTTCCTGTTACGACCGATTGCTTCTTTTGGACTCTGAACCTGCTAGACCCCTTTCTGCCTCCGCCTGGATTTTTCTTGGATCGACTACCCGGACCTCGACCGCCATCACACACGGTACTCTGCCTTTGCTTTGCCCCTTTAATATTGTTGCTGGATTGTGAA
>JAQQZY010000010.1:22625875-22638976 GCA_030068375.1 Ostorhinchus rueppellii | reverse complement strand
AGATCCAGGGGGCAGCAAAGAGGACCCCAAGGCCCAGGCAACCAGCAGAGCCCACAGAGGAGGGGAGTCCGACCCACCCCCCCCGAAGGGCAACACTGCACCTGGTCTGGTCTGGTCTGAGCCATTTAAGTGCAAACTGGACTTAAACTGGACTGAAAGAAGCTGAGTTGGACGTCCCTGTTCTATGAGCTCCACTGCTGCTGTCCTTGAGACTTTACTGGGACTGTAGTTATTAAGAGTGAGTCACAACACAAACATGCAGGGGATGACTGGCTGCTTTAATTTTCCAAGCACAGCAGGACATCTCACTACTGTTTTGTTCCCACCCTGTCTCTGCTGACACAAGGATAGACACACTCAGTGTCACAGTTTGCTCTTTGGTCATGCGTGGTCAGATATCTACACTCATCTTACATCATGATTTTACAGCTCTACCAGCGCACATTGCACACTCCTTCAGTTTTAAGTGAACTTGACTCTACACAGTGTTAAAACTGCTTTTCCAGAGGTTGAAGTTGGTCCTGGTTTTACAATAAAGTGTTGAAAGTAAACAGATCAGGCTTGACTCAGTCATGATGACCAGGATAAATGAGAATTCCAACTCAAGCACATGTTATTCTACTGAAGAAACACCTGATCCATGTCTTATTTAAAGGTGGGTCTGAGATGTTTTCCTGGAGCATTTTTTTTTTTTTTTACTATATTGCTAAAAATCTCCTCCACACCATGATTGCAAACAATTAATTAAATGCTCTGACACAAAAATAAAAGTTTCAGTCACTTGTGGGACGGACGGGACTGAAAAAACAACATCCAATCATTTTGAGCGCCGACTTGAAATGACTGAACGGTGATATGTCTATCAAAGTCAACTACCATTTGGCCCCGCCCCCTTCCCCCTCCACGCATAGCCCTATTTGGGCATGAATCACATGTCCTTAGAGGAGCTCCTATCGAGGAAACTGAGCCAGAGCTTGGATAGCTATATTAGCTAGCATACAAAGTTAAAATAGGTAGACACTTGGAAAGGTGGCAACAACGGGTTGGAAACACAGAACTGTGTTAGAGAAGGAAGGCTACTGCCAAGAAAAAAGCTTTAGAAGAGCAGAGGAGAGTGAACATGAGCGGTGGAGTCAACTGAAGGACCGTAAAGAACTGCAAAGTGTATTTCTACTGGATAGGTAAGATAATATTATGTCTGTATGCTTTTTTTTTGGCAGTATTTATTTGTTTCCAGTATAAGTATCCATCCAGTTAGAGGATAACAGAGGATAAAGCTAACGTTAGTGGCTGCTAGCCTGACATCAGTCTGACAGTTAGCTGTTCTTGCTAGCCCCAGATGACTTGGAACACGGATCAAAATAACACGTGAAAAGTCCAACTTCTAATCTCATATACTGATAAATATAACACGGAACAATAATCCTATTTATTGTTTAGGTTCATTATGATGTTGTCAAGTATTTTCTTACCTGTGAATGAGCCATGAGAAAGAGTGTGTGAAGGTTAGCATATCGATGCTGCGCAGCGCTCCTGAATGTGAACCTTCAGAACAAGCATTGCGTCTTCCGGTAGTCTGGAGGCGTGGCTTCGGGGAGGAATCTGAAGAAAGGGGTTGGGACTCTTGAATTGTATCTTTTCAAAATGTAGCCTGCTTGAGCTATTTTTCTAACATCTCAGACCCCCATTTAAGAAGGAGAAGTAAAAACCCCTTCTGTGTCCATCACTATCTTCTTACAACCCGGGATAAACAGTGCTATTAGAACTGCAAAAGTAACTGTAATCCAAAAATAACTACTGAAAACTACTGGACTTCTGCTCTGACAATGTTCCCAAACACTGAGGCCTGGTTCTTCTGTCAGGACAATGCTCCTGGCCTCAGCTTGGTCAATAAAGGTGCAGATGACGGACCACCAGATGAAGACCCTGTCATGTCCAGAAGAATCTGCAGAGATGAACCTGCTGTGAAAACTTTTGGAGGAACACGAATGGTCACAAACCATGGCACATCACTGAGCTTGGTTTGTAATTCATTTGTAATACAGGGTACAAGTGCAGACCAACTGTTACTGACACAGTACAAAATATAGACCCTACGTTTGGGAAAAACCGAGTCAGTGAGTTCCTATAGTGATGCAAAATGTATGTCCACGGGGGGAAAAGGAGACCAATCTACTGACTAAACTGCAGTGCATGTCTTATTTAAGAGCCTATTTGTCTTTATCTGCCCCAAACTAAATGGTACAGTTTCTCATGACGCAATACACTTCAATATTTTATACCGACAGTTTCCCAGTTTTCTTTCACATTCACATCTAAAGGATTTCACATTTGTCTTTCTGGATGAATGTCTGCCATTTGCCTTTAATAAACCAAACCACTGCCTTCTGTTCAGGGTATGTTCTGTGCTGTTCATTTATCAAGAGCAAACATGTCTCTGCTGTGCCACGAGTCATGTTTCAGTTTATCACAGCCGGACAGCACAAAACACAGTTTCAGAGGACTGTATTGAACCAATAAGGAACCTGTGTTACCTGTGTGCCAGTTACCAAATGAACTTTTCTCTCTTTTCAACCTTTAAGTGATTTATTACTATTTATTGTAATATTCTGCTCAGATTTTTCTTTTTACCCTTGTGAAAATCAGGTATTTTTATTACCTCTGCCAAGAAGGTTATGTTTTTGCCAGGGTTTGTTTGTTTGTTAGCACCATAACTCCAAAACGCATGGATAGATATTGATGAAATGTTCAGGATATGTCCACTCTGGGTCAAGGAAGAGATGATTAAATTTTGGAGGTGATCCGGATCACCGTCTGGATCCAGGAATTTTTTAAAGGGTTCTTTATCATTGCCAGATAGCCTCAAAAAGGAAAAAAAGTATAAACACTACCTTTAAAAAAAAGTACAAACACTACCTTAAAAAGAAAGAAAAGTACAAACACCACCTTAAAAAGAAAAATAAGTACAAACACTACCTTAAAAAAAAAAGTACAAACACTACCTTAAAAAAAAAGTACAAACACTACCTTAAAAAAAGTACAAACACTGCCTTAAATCTTTTTTAATACATCTTTTTAACATATGAGGTTATTCAGTGCCCTCTAGTGGAGGAAAGTACAAACATGACCTTAAAACACTACCTTAAAAAAAGTACAAACACTACCTTAAAAAGAAAAAAAGTACAAACACTACCTTAAAAAGGTACAAACACTACCTTAAAAAGAAAAAAAGTACAAACACTACCTTAAAAAGGTACAAACACTACCTTAAAAAAGTACAAACACTACCTTAAAAAGGTACAAACACTACCTTAAAAAAGTACAAACACTACCTTAAAAAAAAGTTAAAACACTACCTTAATAAAAGTACAAACACTACCTCAAAAAAAGTACAAACACTACCTTAAAAAAAGTTCAAACACTGCCTTAAATCTTTTTTAATACATCTTTTTAACACATGAGGTTATTCAGTGCCCTCTAGTGGAGGAAAGTACAAACACGACCTTAAAACACTACCTTAAAAAAAGTAAAAACACTACCTTAAAATAAAAAGAAAAAAAGTACAAACACTACCTTAAAAAAAGTAAAAACACTACCTTAAAAAGAAAAAAAGTACAAACGCTACCTTAAAAAAAGTACAAACACTACCTTGGCGGAGGTCTGCACCCTTCGAGGGCTTTTCTAGTTCTTATATTTAATTCACTGATCATGTAGATGTTCATAAAAGCTGAGGGTTATCCTATAAAAACAGAGAAAAGTGAAGGCACGTTTATTTGTATTGCACATTTCATGTACAGGACAATTCAAAGTGTTTTACATAAAACATACAAGTGTCATCGTGTCAAAACATTTAGGAACAGGAAGAATATTGTTAAAATTACACCTACTTTTCTTACGACCTTTCAGCTTCTTTATATTTGTTCAGATTATTTACATTTTTTGTGAAATTCTACTGTGTTTTAGTGTCAGTACGTGAAAATATTGACATTTACAAAGAGAGAAACGTGGAGTTGTGAATATTTATTGATTATTGTGACAGTATTTGAGTGATCTGACCCACTTGAGATTGAATTGGTCTGAATTTGGAACCTGAACTAAAATGATTGTTGATATGTTAATATTTATTCTTGCATTTCATGAATTCATCCTAAGGGCCGGACTGGACCCTTTGGCGAGCTGGATGTTTGACACCCGTGTTGTAGAAGATATTGGTGTTTCCATGGTAACTATGGCGCCTCTGAATGTCCAAATGGGTCCTATCTGATGACCGTGAAAAGATGAAAAATTGTATTTTACACCAATTGTTTACATGTATTGGCAGGATTAATGGATCAGCAGGTATTAAAACATTTTAGATCGGTCGATGGTTTTGGTCGGTGGTGGATCTGTGGGTGTTTATGGGCTACAAGAAAAAAAATAATGCACAACCGTTAGCAATCAACAGAATGTCTAAATAATCGAGATGTACTTTTTAAAATAAAGGGAAGAAAATTATGTTCCATTTTGCCAAACAAGTTGCTCTGACTTGTTTTTTTCCAACTTTAGTAATGGGAACTGTTGTTCCATTCTGTTCACTGCCCTTCAGAGTCACTTTGACCTTATCCTTCATCATCCGCTTGTTTTTTTGTGCAGTAAAAACTGATTTCATTCATTAAATTTCAAGCTCTGTCTAACTCCAACAGTGTAATCGCAGAAGAGTCTTATGCAACATTGTTTATATGTCAAAGTCAACGTGGAGGAAAAATGAAACAACATGACCCTTGGTCTGTGTTGCTGTGTTTCAACTAGAAGATGGATTACTGAGCTGATTTTTAACAGGACTTCTTTTGTTTGTGTGATATGATTTTAGAACTAAGCTTTAAAAACCTAATTTGTTTCATTATTTGTGCTTGATGAGTGTCTTACCTACTAATACTGTACTTTTGTTTTTATTTGTTTATTTACCAGACCTGCCAACATGTACATAATTTGACGTGTCCGCCTTGTGTTCATGTATAAATTCCTTGCGTATCTGTAGCCCCGCCCCTTTTACATGTTGTTTTTGGCGAGACGTCAGTGTCCATGTTGTCATATCCCCTTTGTTTGTACATTTATTTATGTCACTATGTTTATTGGGTTGTATTTGCTTTGACGTTGAGCTTGTTGGTTTTGTTGTCTGTCCCGCACGGTGTTCATATGATGTCTTCTCCATTGTAGATCTGGGTACAGGGTATCACTTAGCATCCCAGCTAACTATCATATTTTGTTATCCAGGCTGAATAAACAGAGACTCCCTCTGCATCAATCAATGTGTCTTGGGTTTGTGCACGTCCAACAGCCCAAAACAACGCAGAGGGAATAGTCCGGTTACACGTGAAAAATCCAAAAGTATTGTTTTTTCTTGTCTGACTGTCACATTTTAGTTTTATTTTTATATTTTGTCTTAATTCCAATAAAAAGAACATTGAAAAAAACCCCAAAAAAAACAAGATATTCAAAAATTCATCATGAAAATTTCACATTCCACACATGGTGCTATTCGATGTACTATTTGTGCTCATGTACTTGTAGTCAGGTCACACAACCCTGCACTGCACTGAAAACTCAGAGCTAATTCTTTTATGCCTGATTGAATCCAAAGAAAAAAAACGAGCATGCCTCACTGACAAATAACTCTAATATGAGAAAGAACATTACTTCTATTTTAAAACTGACCCTGTGAGCCATAACATTAATTTATGCTACTTGTTCCATCTGTTTATTGGTGCTAAATGACTGGTATTCATTCAAAGCACATGACAGTAGCCCAGAGGCCTTTGAGTAGATGTATTTACACTCACATATTCAGTCATCCAGGTAAAAAAAACAACAACAAAAAAACCTGTATGGATGAATCCTAAAGCCCCTATTACAAACACAAATAGAATAATCTAAATATTACCATGGAAACGGAGCAAACAAAACAGGTGCAGACATGCATCAAGTAGTCGAGGTCTATATTGTCACAGTCTTAAGGTATCCCAGAATTCCTAGACCACATTTCTTTTTGGGAACCTTGAGTGACGCGCAATTAATTTACGCATATTATTATTAACATTGTGCAAGTCGACTGAACGCTGTGTTCTTGCATTTCCCTTCCCCCCCGCTTTGTTTCCATTACACAAACATGCTCTAGGTACAAATGTTCCTTTTTAAGACGTTGACAAATGCCAGGGGTTAATAAACAAGAGCCGGCAGAAAAGACAGAAAGCATAATGTTCCATTCACATTCATCAAACCCCATTAACAAATCCTGTTTTTCACGCAGGTACCAAAGTTTTAGATCATTCTGTTGACACAACTTTATATTTATGGCTATATATTGGTACTGACTTCCCTTTCCCCCTTTTTTTTCATTTCAACAATTCGACATGAACATCTCTGAGTGTATCATTTTGCCTGCAGATGCTTCAGAGGTTTCCCTTTGCAAAACAATAATATGTCCATTATCCTCCAGCTACAAAAGATAACTGTGTTTAGGAAAGTACATTGAGTCTAATATGTAGAACTAGGAAGAAACATATTTTTGCATGAGTTAACTGCTCAACAGTGGTGGTAACATAAGCTTCCATTGCATTTGAAATAAATATTACTTCTACCTTACTGTATTTTAATGGTGCAGTGGTAAAGTAAACGCATGACATTATGGGAATTATTCGGATTCAGAAGCACCATTCATCCTTAAATGTGGAGAAAAATTGACCATCCCAGAAAACAAGCCCTTTAACCTTTTAAGAACTACCATTTTGATAAGCCGCCAAGACTTTTTTTTTTTTTTTAATGTCGTTTTGGCGGTAAAAGCATCAGGAAATGTGGTTTTTGCCAATAGTTTTGCACCTTTTTTCCCAGGAAGAACTTTCAAAAACTTTCAATATATGGCCACTAATTGTCCTCATTACATGTAATAAAATGCTTAAAGCACTGTTTTATAGGCAAAACAAACAAAAAAAAACAGATGAGGTTTTTTTTTCATATTTATTATGAAAAACAATGTTAGAAAGAAACTTCTGTCTTCCTATGCATAGTATAATGCCAGTCAGAATTGTGTATTTTTTTTGGAAATGTTGCTGTCTGAGTGTGTGTGTATGTGTACTTACTGTATGTGTGATTGTGTGGATGCTTGTGTAGGGGTGTGTGTGTGGTGTGTCGATGACTGCTCATGAGTAGGTGTTGATGAATATGTAGGTATGTCACTGGGGGGTGGGGGTTGAGAGGGAATAGGGGCAGGGTTGGGAATCGATAAGAATTTACCGATTCCGTTATCAATTCTCTTATCGATTCTCATTGGGTGAGAGAATAAAAGAATACAGATGGGTATGCTTGCATTACTGGTCTTTTATATTTCCATCTCTACAGAAAAATATTACATAGTTTGTACAAATAATAAGAACAGATGAAGCCGGGCCTGGTTTGGGGGTGGGGTGGGGGGGCATACAGTGAAGGTGAAACTACAGACTCTTTACTAATTCCTCTATTGCTACGTTTCTACTACGTGAGCTGGTTCGACTCGGCCCGTCTCCTGTTGTTGTGCACCTCATTTCATTTCCCCTGCCTTCGGAAATTTGTATATGAGGGGATACGATTTTGTTTGTCCACACCGGGACTGGGCCTGGATGGCATCCTACCGCTAGGTTAGCCGCTAAATGCTAAATAGCGAATGAAACATATTAATTACATGCTGCGTGGACAAATGTTTGAGCATACGAGAGGGATTCCACCCTTTAGAAGAAACTGAAGTTTTAACAGTGTTCCAAGTGGACCTGGTGTCATCTGTTTAGACCGTTTCTGCCTCAACGCCATGTAGGCTACGTTCTGACCAAAACAATGCAGCGTACGTGTGATGTAATTATGCATGCGCACGAAGGTGGAATCGATAAGCAGAATCATTAAGCAGGCAAACGATTCCAAGGAATTGAGCTACTGGGAACCGATTCTCAAAAAGAACCAGTTCTCGATTCCCATCCCTAAATAAGGGTATGGAATGTTGTTGGCAGTTTGGGTCCCCTATCTATAAGCACTATTGCTTCCTTGGGGTTACCTTTCATGTACATCTGTTATAAACTGCACTTGTATAACATGTTTTCTCTCTTGTGCATGAATAAAATATGTCTGAATCTGAAATAACTGTAAATTTGCATATTGAAATTTTATGAGATTATAGAAATAGACTAAACTATTTTACACATATTCAAACATTTTTGTTTATCTAGAACGTTTCTACGTGTCCATGTCACAGTTTCTTATTTTTTGTTATTTCTAGTCATTTATCAATGAATTTTACAAATCTGAAAAATACAGATAAAACAGTTGGAAAAAAATCTGAGAAAGTCAACTAAAGCACAACAAAACACACCAGCAGAACACTCCAAAATAGGATTATCGTAATAATATACAATTATTCATTCATGCGTTCTCTGAGCCCACTTCATCCTCACAATTATTTAACAGAATTCAACACAAAAACGCCACTAAAATGCAGCTAAAAGTTGTACAAATTTTCCATCTCTCTCACTGACTGCACTCTGCTGCTCTCTTCTCTGCCCGCTTTTCCCCCTCCCCCCTCAGCCAGTGCAGGCCTCACCCATAATGTGTTATGTCGTAATCAAAAACACCCAGTCAGCTTTCAGATGACATTTGTATTTTTGAAATAGCGTAAACGATTCCGGAGTTACAGTGATTTGAATGACGGTGGATGTAAAAGAGCGTCACCTGAGACACAACCGTCCTAAAAGGGTGAAAAAATCTGGAACCTCTAATTAATGCTGTACAAAATCTGTTTCATTGTTACTGTTAATGGAGTCTGAGAATAAAAAAGGGAGAACAGCTGTGTCCACGTCTTACTGTTGTAGCACAATGAAACTCCACTCCATCGAATTTTTGGGACTATTTACTAAATTTATGATAGACTATTGTGCAACTTCATCAAAGATATGAAAATCTAATCTTATTATATGCAAACAGAACCCTGGTCCACATGCAGCACTCGCACATGTGAATGAATGTGCAGAACGGTGAATGAAATATTGATGAATTCTGCTGACAGCTGACTGAGGGAGCAGCCTCTCTGGTCTGTAGCTACACAGTGCATTTGTTAGTGAGACCACTCATCCAGAAGGGTCTCTGACAAACAAAACCTGTTCTCAAACTTCTTCTGTGTGATTGATGAATGACAGATGCATTGTGTTTGCATGTTAAAATTAAAATATGAGAAATTCTGGTGAAAGCTCTGAATAGTAATAATATATTTGGCAAATCCTGGTTTTAATGGAAGGCAATGACTACTGCCACAGTACTGGGGCATAAAACATCAGTTTGTCTATTGGCAGCCATGGCTTAGATGGCTGAAGAGTCATCTGGACAGTCGGCTTCTGACTGAAGGGTCATTGGTTCAATTCCCTGGACTGCCGGAAAGTTGTTAGCTGATGTGCCCTTGAGCAAGGTACTTTGCTACCTGGGCGCCTAATATGATGCCACTGCTCCTAGCATGCAGTGTATGTGTATGATCCAGTGATGGGTTAAAGGCAGAAGACACATTTCGGTGTGCAGTGCATGTTTATGTGTCTGACAAACTACTACTGACAAAATAAAGAGTCTATTCTATCGGCACAGAGCCAATCAAATGTTAACATTTGTACTGTGGCAATGAGCAATGACAACATTTTGTTGCTACGGAGCCAGTCAGGAGTCACTTTTCTACTGGCTCTCTAAGTGTCAGCCCCGCACGACACAGCTCAGTTCCCTCGGTTTTCCATGGGCACCAGCACGCTTCCAGAGCTGACGATTTTGGTACCTGCTTCGTTGGGGTTCCTTCCGTGCAGCACAGGCACCATAAGGGTGATGTAGCAACGCAAAGGGCACTGATTGGTTAATCGTTCTGACGAAAGGTCGGTGCGACTCAGCTTGAACAACACACCCGCCATTGTTGAAAAACCAGCGACAGAGCAGGACCGCAGTTTCGCCAGCGATTCTGGATGTTTTGGAAGATGTCTCAGAAGATAAATCCATGGTCAACACTTTTTTGATTCTACTAGCAGATGACAAAGTACAACGAGATCTGGACAGCACCATCCAAAATGAGGAAATGACACTGTGGGAAGTTTCTCGTCTTGACTGCGGTGACTCCGCCCACATTGTAGTTGGGACCGAGCCTGTGGAAAAACCGTCCAACCGAGCTGTACCGTGCTGGGCTGGGCTGGCACCAACTGTGTAGGGCTAGTGGAAAAACACCTATGGATACTGTTACAGGCACTCATTAGCCTCTTGTTGCTACACACAACAATGAAATTATGTCAATCCGTAAAAGTTTAATATTGTTTCGGCCTCTCATCCACATGACATCACCATTGTCGATGCCCTACAGGGGTATTTTTGGAGAATGGGTCCCAGAGAGGAGAAATTTCACAACGCTACTGTTGCATTGCCGTATGGATGATAGGTAAACACCACTTTCTGGAAAAGATGGCACCATAGTACCATGTGACCAGAAGAAGAAAAGCCTGTAGCCCAACCTCATGCACATGTTCACTGCACTCTTCTGTGATGTTAGTGTATCCTGCGGCTCTGTCTATGTTTGTGTACAGCACCACATATAGGTGTGGCAAAGTATTACACCATTTTAACCCACTTTTCTTGTTTCCACCAGGATGCAGATATTTATTGAAACAATACATCTATAGATGTGAGATTTTTTACAATCTGCAAAAGAAAAATGCTACAAGTGTTGTCATCTGGACATATGTAACTGGTCCTGTAGCCTTTTCCTCCAGCTGGATAGACCCATGGCATGTGTGATACTTGTTACCACAGTACTGTGGCAGCAGGGTGATAGATTACCAGTCTACACAAGATAGAACGAGCGTACTGATCGTCTCTGTGGTAACAGACAAATAAGAACATAGTCCCACAGTAGTATGGCGATAGACACTTTGTTTATAAATTAATAACCCTTTTAATCCTTAAAAACCACAAACTATTTTTGCAAATACATGTTTCTACACATCTAAATTTTTCTACACAATTACTAATCATTTATCATAATATCCCTGCCTCTACCTTTGAATTTCCTGCATTTAATTTACTGACCATGTAGATGTAAATTCAAGGTTATTATGTAAAAACAGAGAAAAGAGAATAAAAAGTGACTTTTTTGGTAAAACATGTCATCAGTGCAGAAAATGACCTTGCTTTCATATTCAGGACATAGTGTCTGAACATCCAAATAAGACACTTATGATGTTGAAAAGATGACCAGCTGCATTTTACTTGAATTTTATAAATATATTGATAGGATCAATCCAGGGGTGCCCAATCCTGGTCCTTGAGGGCTGGTATCCTGCATGTTTTAGATGCATCCTTCTTCCAACACACCTGAAGAATGAGGTTGGGACTTTTGAATTGTGTCTTTTCAAAATGTAGTCTGTTTGAGCCCTTTTTCTAACATCTCAGACCCTTCCTTTAACAGGTAATAACTGTTACAGAGTTACCAGTAGTGTTCAGTATCACAAAAACGTAGAAAATAAAACTGCGAATAATCTATAAACCTAGTGCAATATAAAAACCACTGAAGTGACAGAGTTGAACAAACCAGTACTTACAACATAACCTGCAGAGTTGAATGTATAAATCTTTGAAATACTTTTTCATTGACTTGAACTTCACTGCAACGTTGTGATATATTATGCAACAGACTGTTTTGGAGTAGAATACAGAAAAAGACCTACCGGCATTGATCTGTGTGTGCTGGAACTTAATAGTCATAATGCACTGGTGCCTGTGCTTGTATTCATCATGATGGATAATCTTTTGTATCTGCGTCTATCCATCATTGCTCCTCTTATCAGTCCTGCCCTTTATGTTATCGTAGTAACATCCATTCGTATTTTACAGACTCCTTACCCATATCTGCTTGTCCCCGGGTCTCTTATCGGCCTTGCACTGTGCTGTTATCACTTTGACAATGCTTACTAAACATAACAACAATATGCACCAGGCAGTAGATTTACTATGACACTAAGTACATTTGTTTGACAGAAAAGGTCATAAACGCATCTGTTCGTGCTAAAAGAAGAATTAAGGAAAAGGAATATTGGGACAGCAGTTTACAAAAGTTGAGATAAGAGGACAAAACCTTAATTATACAAGACAAGAAATTCATGTGGCATAATCGATTGTCTGCCTCCATCTTCCTGCACTGCACTGTTTCAGCAGAAAGGCTGTAAAACACCTCATCTGCCATGGTTGATTAATGTAATCTTAATTAACTGGGCTCACGTGTTCACCTACCATCGGTTGATGACAGACAGAAACACTGCTGTGTCTGCTATCTTTTAAAAATAATTATTAAATCATCTTTATTCCCAAATGTAAGAATAAAAACTGACAGAAATGACACTGAGTTTTAAAAAGTGTTATAAGTTAGCAAAAGTCCATGTATAGCAATTTTCATCCCATAATTCACCTTGAAAATCCGTTATAAGTGTTGAATTCAGCTTCATAACGTGATGAAAATCATGAATGTGATCAGGATATGTGGGTTAAAAAGGTTCAAGTCAGTATGTAGGCCAGATATCATAGTGCATGAGTGTAGTTTAAGTGGCAGTGAAGTAAATAATGTAAAATACTGCCTGATTCAGTAATGCTGAAGCCCACTGAATGCTGGATCCAGTTATTAGATACTGTAAAAATTAAGGCCAAGGTCTGGTTTAATTAGTTCTAGATGTGAGCTGGATTCAAAGGTAGTCTGAAAGATTAGCTGTTATGGAAGAAACTTGTCAGATGAAAAGGTTAGTGGTGTCTCTCCACAGTATTACACTTTATGTTAATAGAAATACCTGTAAAGAATTCTTCACTTAATCCTTTTTATCAGTTCTCATGGAAACATGATTATTAATTATCATCTCTTGACAGCTTTTCTGTATAACTTGCATCATAAATCTAATCAAAAGATGTCGGTTTCAAGCTATGAGTGACAAAGTTTGCAAACTGATGATTAGATGCCAGGTCACCTTAATAATAATAATAATAATAATAATAATAATAATAATAATAATAATAATAATAATAACAACAATAATAATAATAATA
>JAQQZY010000010.1:22534130-22550669 GCA_030068375.1 Ostorhinchus rueppellii | reverse complement strand
TTATGTTTGAAGCCTGAAATGTGGTGAAAGGTTGCAAGGTTCAAGGGGGCCGAATACTTTTGCAAGGCACTGTATATATTTCAACAATAATTACAGATCATCAATGTTAATGGAAGTGACACATTCCAACATGATAAACTACAACAAGCAAAAACCAACAAAGGTAAGAAAGAGCAGAAGATGGAATGGCCCAGTAGTTAACCACAACCCCCGCCCTCCCTGTACTGTGACCACAACATCCATTTGTAACATGCTTGTAAAGTTGCTTTTATACCTAATCCTGACCAAATTATTACAGCATTGTTTAGACCAGGGGTGTCAAACTCAATTTAGTTCAGGGGCCACTTTAAGCCAAATTTGATCAGAAGTGGGACGGACTAGTGAAGTGCAATTATATCTCAGTTTATCATTTACACATGTAAATTATAGCTTACAGATCACAGCGGATCAATAAATAAACAAAACATTTACTAACATACAGACTTCAGACATTTCAAAATGTTCATATTTGTTCAGATTATTTACATTTTTTTTAAAATAGTAGTTTGTTTTAGTGTAAATACAGTAAAATGACATGACAATGTTTATACTTACAAAGAAAAAAATGTGGAGTTGTGAGTATTTATAGGTTATTCTGATAGTATTTGACTGATCTGACCCACTTGAGATAAAATTGGTCTGTATGTGGAATCTGAACTCAAATGATGCATATTTGCAGTATAAGTATACCAGTATACCGCGACGAACAGACCCTTTGGCGGGCTGGATTTGGACCCCGGGCCGCACGTTTGACACCTCTGCTTTAGACGTTTCTCCAGCACATACCTGATGCATTAAAATGCCTCTCCCCATGTGACGCTCTGGCCAAGTGTCACTCATGTTACGTGTCAAGTTGCGAGTGAGGAGCATGATTGTGTCTGAAACATGGCCAAAACATAAAGAACATGATCCCTTTTCATGCTGCTATGGAAAAGTGAAATGAAAAATATTACCATTAGGGGAGCTGCCACATTCCCTCTGTGACGACTTGTCAGATGAAGTCCCGGCTGCAATGAGGGCTGTCAATCACCTGCTTTTGCCCCAACCCCTTCCTCTTAAAAGATCTATGATTGGCTAGATTTCATGTGGGACTTGTTCCCTGTCAGAGCAACTGAATTACAATTTGCTGAAAGGTTATGATGGAATTTTTGCACAAATAAGCCAAAAAAAAAATACTGTTCAGTCTTCGAATGTTTGCACATGTAATTTATGGTTTGGGGGTAAAAACATACCTGTATCAGAGCTGGGATGACTGAGCTCGCACAATATTTAGAATAAAACTCTAATTCATAACATAACCAGTTTGACCATTGATAAAATTACACAGTCATGAAAAAAATATCAGATCATTAAAAACGATGGTTATGCAATCAAGTACTAACTCCTGTGTGTATCATGTGACTAAAACAGATTAAAAAAAGAAAACATAGAATGTCAAAAAGCACTGTTTTTATCAGTACAATACCATAGATATTGATGTAAGAACTGAAGTGATTGTGGTTATTATATAAAAAAATAAAAATTAAAAAAAACATGGAAAATGGATAGATATCAGCTCTGAAATTAAACTTTTATGAGATATTTTTGGTGTTTGTCCTAAAAAATTTACTTTTAGTTGTACCAGGCATTAAAATGAAAACAAGGGGTGGTCTAATAATTTTTTCCGCAACTGTAGATAAGGGATTTGCTATTGAATCTGAACTTCAGTCTGATATTTGGACGGTAGTAAACAAGACAAGAGGAAAGCATCAGCAAGAACATGTTCCTTGTCCAGCGTACTTCTAAATATTACCACCTCAGCAGTTCCAGCCTGACCTTTAATGGAGTATGGAGTCCCTAATAACCATTTAATGTGTGGTCCCAACCACCAGACCATGGACTGGGACCAGACCTCAGAGCATTTGTTACCAGGCCGCAAAGAAAAATAAGCTTAAAAACACTTATATAAGAGTGTTTGGTTGTTGGATTGTCTACACTGGATTTTGTCCGTCACTCACTGTCATGTCTACAAAAAACAATGTTTTAACTTCAGAACAAAGGATGATGGTTATTTTACAACCCAACCCCCTCCCCCACAAATGAAAACAATCATTTTCTCTGGCTTATAAAAATAAAAATGATTATGACATTTAAAAAAAATATTGTAATAGTGTTTGTACAGAATATTATGTAGTTGTTATTTCATTTGGTCGATTTAAAATGTTTAATAACTTTTGAACCATTAATCCTGTCAACGCATTTTAATAAATCAGCTGAAATACAGTTTGTCATTTTTCATGCTCATCAGATATGACCCATTTGGATGTTCACAGGCTCCGTAGTTACCGTGGAAACACCGTCATCTTCTACAACATTGATTCAACGGTAAAACCCATGGAGTTGGATCAATGACAGTCGTTGCTTTTCCATTAGACTTATGCGCAAAACTTTACCGACATTTACTAAATGTTGAAAAAACCAGAAGTGTGTAATGTCAGTTTTTCCACGAAATCAGAAATGTGATTATTTGTTTATTTATTATCACGAGATGACACAAGAAGTCATTCCATAAACATGGTGATGAACGTAAATATGGTGTTGATTTACAGATATAATCCTTATTACCTCCGCTAAGTAGGTTATGTTTTTGCCGGCATTGATCTGTTTGTGTTCAAAATAACTTGAAAACTTCTGAACAGATTTAGATGAAATTTTCAGGAATTGTTAGAAATGGGATGAGGAACACGTGATTACATTTTGGTGGCGATCTGGATCACTGTCTGGATCCAGGAATTTTTTTAAATGTCTCTTTATCATTGGGCGATAGGGCATGACGGCACTGAGCTGCATATGAGGTCATTCAGCACCATCTAGTGGAGGAAAGTACACACACTATCTTGGTGGAGGTCTGTGCTCTCTGAGTGCTATTTTATTTTATTATATATTACCCCTCGATTCTGTACTAAATTTAAAAAATGATTCAGTTTCCTGGTGTGTCCTCAGATACTGCACCATGTTTCTTTTAAAACTTCTTCTTCCTCCCTTGTTGTAATGTCCGTCCACATCCGAGTTTTTTTATTCACATGACTCTATTTGTGAAAAAAGGTCTTCTATTGTAGTTTTGCGTGTCATGCCAGTTTCACAACACCCAAAAAACCACCTCTTGCCAGCGCAAAAACTTTCAATCAAAAAACCAGTTTTGGCGTTTTTCGTTAGGTTTTTTTTTTTTAAGCACAAGTTATATTTGTGATATTTGAGAGTCAGTGGAAAAGCGACTAGTGAGTGAAGACACTTGTTTTTATTGTGAATTAAAGGAATAAGACACCCAAACATGAAATTAAGCCACCCCCAGAGTTAGAACAGTGAAAAAGGTTCTCACACAGCGCTTGAAAATCCCTAACTTCCATAAATACATCGGCGTGGATGCTGCGTGAGAACTTTGCACCTATCTGGCAGTGCTTTGCCTGTGATGAGGCCGAATTTTGTTCCAAGTAGGTAATTCCTGTAGTTCCTGCCCAGGTAATAGCCTCGTTCGATTTTGCATTATGATTTGTACTTGTTCCGAGAACACGGCTCCTGAGATATATTTAGAAAAAAATGTAGATGTCTCTGTCACTGTTTTTGGAGGACATGCTAACTGACGCCATTGGTTTACAGCAACTGTGCTAAGCTAAAGCTAAAAGCTAGCTCTCAAAGCAGGACAATGCCTGGGCGGATTTTAATCTTCTTTTTTTTTTTTTGTCACTGTTCTAGCTCTGGGGGTGACTTAATTTCATGTTTGGGTGTCTTATTCCTTTAAAGACACATTTTGTTGAAAAAGTTCCTTTTTCTATTGTTTTCTGATGTAATAATCTTTGAATTTACTCAGAGCTTTTATGAACATCGACATTATCTGCAAATTAAATATCAGAAAATACCTGATATTCACCACAAAAAAAAAAAAAAAATAATAATAATAATAATTTTAAGGTGTTGAATCCTAGATAAATCACATAAGAAAGGTTAAGTACATAGAAATTCATATAGAAGTCATACAAAAATATGTCTTTAAGAGCTAAGACGCATTTTAAGACGCATTTTAATTTTAATTTTAAGATTTTCCAATAAAATTACAATTATTTAGCTGTAAATCTGAGCTAAAAAGTAAATAAATAAAACAGAAACTTGTAATCTGCACATTTATGCACAGTGAAAAGTAATGCAAAGTAGTGACGGATTAAAGAAAAGACACAAAGAAACCTCCTGTGTGTTTTCTATCCGTGCAAAATGCATTTGCAAACATTTTTGCTCTTGAAGAAGCAACTTCCATTTCACTCCACATTAGTGAGTTCATAAGACAAGCCCCGAGGATGCTTTATTTAAAAGGAGGCACAAGATGGCATTAGTTAAGTTTTTTTTTTTTAGCATTATCATTTCCCTCCGTGATAGGCAGCTGTCAGCGGCATTCCTTGAGTGGGAAAAGCAGGAAAAGACAGGAGGAAAGAGCAACGAGAGGATCCCTTCTCTTCTTTTGAGAGGAGTGACATTTGGAACAAAGAGGGCAGTTATGTGAGCAGTTCTTTCTGGGACATGCAGACTGACAGAGGCCAAATACTCCCAGCCCGCCAAATCAACCGCCCACATAGGGTGGGGTCGCTCTGGGATGACTCATTCACACACACACACACACACACATACATGCAAACAGAAACACACACATACACACTATATGCGCTTACTCTCAAAACTTGCAGCTTAAAAATACCACTTCTTGAATACACAACCATGCATAGCAACACTGAAGTCAAAAATGTTAAAGACGCTTCCTGCTTTCACATGTCTCTGCTTGGGTTTGGTTCCGTCTGCAGCACAGGTGAACATGTTCCTGGTGGGACTGCCTCTCTGCTTGTCGCCTTTTGCCCGTCGGTGTTAGCGTGTCGGTATAGCCAGCCCTCGTTTCCACCTCCAGACCAAATGAGACGTTTTATAGTTTGTTTCTAGAGCTCGCTTTTGTGAGATGGCATTTTATACGGCTCCCTGGAAAGGCTTTGTCAATATTTCAGCATCCATTTAGTCACAGTAAATTGTGCCAGCCAGACAAATAAACACCATTTACTGGAGTTTGTGTGGCTCGATGATGGTCAGTGTCTTTGTAAAGGTTTTGCTGAGCTGATTGAATATAGCCTGAGACTGCTTTTTTTTTTTTTTTTTTTTTTAAAGCATCACGAGCTCTGCAAAAATACAATAGGATTTGACATAAATACTCCCATTACACACTGAGCTGTTAATGATAATTTGATAACTTTCGATAGAACAGGCTGTTCCTTAGCAACATAATATTTGGCCATAAATAGAAACTAGTGGACAAACAGCGCCCAACTTGGCTGTGTTCCAGACGCTACCTCTGCATTCAATGGACACGTTTATGATTGATTAGTTTTGAAATCCTGTATGAACTTTGCCTTAAATGTGTTAACATACCACAGGGGAACACCCAGGAGAAAGGAAACGTAAAACGGTGAAGAAAAGAACTTGTTTGCTTTCACACTTCAGCGATAGTATAATGACATTTTTTTTTTATTATTTTATTAACAGATAGAACCGAGATGGAGGAAAGACTGTTTCTTTTTTTTTTTTTTTAATCGTACAAGAAGCAGGAAATCAGGAAGGATCAAATTAGATTACATGCTACAGTGAGAACATGAAAACGTGAAGTTCAGTCCTTTTTTTTCTCCTCTGTAGTCAGAGATGTTAAAACGGCCAGAAAGGGGAAGAAAAGGTGAACTATGAAACATTATTACAGTCACTATAGAATTTAAAATCAGATTAACCACACATGATCAGTGGATTCTAGACATTATGAGGTTTTTACATGTGCAGAAGATGAGATGTAAAATTCTATAAAGCATGGCAGCCTTTTGTAAAATTCATGGAAACGTATAGAATGAGCAATATGTCATGACTTTAACCCCTTGTCGCCTGAATTTATTTTGTTTTTGTTTTATTTTAGTTTATGCTTTCGAGTAGATTGCATTTTGGAGGAGGGGGGTTTGGTGCGAATTTGCGACAATCGGCGTCAAGGGGTTAACACCAAATCACCAATCATCATCTGGATAAACTGTCGGTATGCTACATATTTTATTTGTCTTTTTTATTTATAATTGTTACCTTTTTAATTTATTTTATGTCATTATTTTTGCTTTTACACTTTATTTTATTTATTTTTATTTTTTTTTACATCTAGACTGTATGAATGCTATATGCCTCCTGTTGTCTTTCTGATCCTGATGTCTTTTGGTTGATATATATACATGTATATGTTTCTGTTTCTATTTAAGTTGTCGGTGGGGACTTGTGTTAATTAAAAAAAACAAACAAAAAAAACCCATAAATGCACAGATTGTATGATGCATCCATATTTTGATGTTGCAAAATTCACAAGAAAATCATATATATAAAAAAAATCTGATTAACAAGACTTCTACGATGTATATTTCAATAAAAAAAGAATAGAAAGAATTGTTCCAAACCTGATGTGAATGATTATCTGGCTGAAATTTGATGTATTTTTAATCGATCACCCCATGAGGAGACAAAACGGACACTGTATACCCATGGTGCATTCCTCCCTGTTGTTCAGACACAATTAAAAACACATCAACAGAATTCTGTTTTGCACCGGTCGATGTATTCCTTCAGTACAATGAACACAATCACTGTACTGTAGTTTATTTTCCTGTTGCTCTAAATAGAAGTTGTAATGAGAAAATAGTGTTAGAATTATATTGGCATGTATGCACAAACTTAAACCAGTTCAAGGCATTTTTAGAAGTTTTTTTTTTTTTTTTCTACAAAAATCAAACTACCTGGGGAAAGTAATGACAAATAAGACAAGATAAGGTAAGATAAGAGAACAGAATAAAAACTTTATTGGTCATGGAAATTTGGCACAGAGAATAAAAGACAATTCATTCATCTTCTATACCTGCTTTATCCTCACTAGGGTCACGGGGGTCGCATGGAGCCTATCCCAGCTACTTAGGGCGAAGGCGGGGTACACCCTGGACAAGTCGCCAGTTAAAAGACAATAAGAGGCTAAATAAAGTAATGAAACTACATTTAATGTTCACATATACACAGAACTAATGGGACTTACTGACAGTGACAAATGGATTGAGTCCTGTCCCTTACAGGAAATGTTTGGATTCCCTTTAAACAGTGGGGATCATTCCAAACACATGGATTCAAATGAGTTTTCAAGGAAAATTATTGTTCCAAGTGGGTTTTGACGTTAATCCATAACTGTGAAACTGACTGAGATATAAACCGGGTTTAAACAGAGGAACATGGCACTGCGACTGCCAGGAATAAACCCCGACTCCCGCCAAAGCCACGCCGCGCTCTCATGGAATTGTAAAAACCCTGCGGATGAAAGCGGCCACCAAGGGCCTCATGTTATGTTATAATAAAGTGAGATCAAATAAACAGCAGGGGCAAAAGAATTGCTCCGGGATTGCACGTGTTTGGGTAACGCCAAACAGATGTAAGCACACTGTATGATTACTGCATTATAGCATGGATTGTATACCCACTCAGACAGGAAAGAGATGGCAGCTGGTAGCCATCAGCGTGGAAGCGCAGGCGGCCCCAAACTATAGGCCGAGTCCTGCCTACTCAAACACACATGAACGTATGCACATGTTCGCAAACGTACGCGCATCCAGACCGACATGTGGAGGCACGAGCACACAAACACAGCAACAAACTAATGACTTTTATCTCAGTAATCTGATGTTTAATGTCAGGGCCCACTGTACGCCTACCGCCATCTTAAAAGCTCATAGCGTCTGCCAAGTAACATAAACATCCCCAAATGACCACTGCCCTGCGTCATAATTTTCTCTTCATAACAGAGCCTACTGCCTGGTTATTTCAGGGCTCTGGGTGACCCTGAAACCAGAAGTTTCCTCACTCCTCCTCCTCCTCTGCTGTTATTTAAGGAAAACTTCAGTGTTTCCCTTTCTGCTCTCTCTCTCTCTCTCTCTTGCTCACTCGCTCGTACTGGGTGTGGTTTTCATGAGCCAAACTTCTGTGACTGATGTGGACTCTATAGTCATAGCTTTGCCTCAGTCCACACCCTTCAACTTAAAGAGGAGTCTAGAGGAGGTGGAGCAAAGCGGCGCCTGGAGCACACTTCACTTTGAGCTTGGACTTGAGGCTTTTGAAAGCAGCGTGTTCTGGTGTGTCTTCTGTGACCTGCGCTGTTCTATCTTTGAGCTGCACTTTGTCACATTTGGATCTTTTCAGCTTCAGGGTGTTGAGGCATCAGAAGGGTTTTTTATTTTTTTTGGTTTTGTTTTTTGTTTTTTTTTTGTTTTTTTTTTTCTCCACACACTCAAAGACATGTGTGAGTATGAGAGCAGTTTCTGCTTTGCTAAACTTTCAGAGGTGAGTGGAGTTTGTGTGTTGAGGCTCTTTGAAGGCGACAACGAAACAGTGACGAGAATTATTAACGTCCGTGGTGTTCTTTTTGAGGGCGGTGTTGATTTGAAACGCTTTGTATTTGTACGTCACATAATGGATTGGCTTCAGAAAGTATAAACAGTGAATGTAATGGAAAAAAAAACGACATAAACCGGAATTGATTTGATACATTACGCATCAGAATCCATCCATTCAGAGGTGAATAATTGCAGCTCGGCCTGCCAACCCCGTTCAGTCAGTCACATACTCGTGCATTTATTGGTAAATTGACAGTTTAATGAAATTTACTGTTTGCTGAAACAAATTGGGCGCACACAAATATTAAAATGTGCTCATAAAAGTTGCATTTGTAATTTATCAGCAGCTTACTTTGAGGTTTGCGTATCAGTATGAACTCTAACCTCGCAATAAAAGCACGAAAGCACAAACGCCCGAGGAAATATTAATCAGAACTATGACGCTGTTTGAGGCGTCATCTCCATTTTGGTAACAGATTTGTATGTAATTAAAGTCATTATGTGTGTTATTATCTTATACGTTGTCGTGTTACTACGCATTTTGGGGCCTGTTATGGAAAGTTTAAAAGTTTCCATTGTGTGTATACGTGGAAATATAATTGCTTTCTTTATTCACTTTTACTTTTCCTTCTCCACATCAATGAATGATGGTTGTTAAAAACTGTAATTACCTTATTAGAGTCCAATTTTTGTATTAAAATGGAGGAAGATTGTTTGTCAAAGCTGGTTAATTATGAAGAAGAGCGTGCAAGCGGGAAAATTTGCTCCAGCCTTTTTTTTTTTTTTTTTTTAATCACATAATAGAATATGAAACTCGGACCATGTGGCTTCTGTTGGGTCTCCTACTTTCTCCTTCTCTTCCTTCCTGTCTCTATACGTCTAAAAGTGGGTACAGATGGAGGAAGTAACCAGTCTTTTCCACCTGACATCATTTTACACACACACACATACTCATTTAAGCACAATAGTCTCCCCAAATTCACTGCCCAGTTGGCTTTACTAGTCTATCTGGGTTTCCTCAGTGAGCAGTAAAAATCAGGCTGATACTGTCCAGAGAACTGCAGTGAGACACAGCAGCTCTGACTGAAAAAACACACCTGCCTTCAACCGATATGACAGGAGGAGTGTGTTCAGGCAGCCCACTGTTGGTTTTACTTGAAGCATTGAACAAAGGATGACTGCAAAAGCATGTCAACATGATAAATTACAACAGACAAAGAAAGACTCTGCAAAGAGGAAATGAAAAAAGTTGTATATTTAAGCAATCCGACGCATATTTTACCTATAGCTTTGTTTTCATTATTATTATCATCGCATTATTACATTATTATTATCATTTTATACAAGGAGCTTTATTTTATCATCCTACAGAGCGATTACTAAACAACTAAAACCAACAATACGACACAAATTAAATAAATGTTCCTTTTTTTTGCGGCTACAACAAATGCGTAATCCGTCTTTTATGGAAAACAGAAAGAAAAGCTGCAAAATAAACAACGCCACACTTGGATTAAGTTCGTTTTGTTTCTTCACCGCGCTGTAAAAGCATCAGCCATCGCTGTTCTATAAAATGGCCGGGGATTTAATAAAAAATGACACGTCAGCGGACGGGCAGCAGGACAGTGTCCAGGCCTTGTTGATTGAATTTTATTGAGCCTGTTATTTAGTGAGCACGGCAGAAAGCAGGAAAACGCTGCTAAATCAAATATTTCATGGGGTTGTTTGACTTATGTGTAAAATCCTGCAATGAAAATGAAAAAGAAGGGAAAAAATATATAGATGTGTTATAAGTTAAGGGGAATCAGCACTTTTTAGGTAAATATGTTGACGTGTTTTACGAATTCGTGAGGTGTAAACGTTCCATTAAAACACATTTCCATCAGTGAGGTGCTCTGAGGACAAGTGAAGGAAAGAAGACATGACAGGTGAGAAGGACAGTGACACGAGAGATGAAAACTGAGGGAGAGCAGAGCCAGACGTCCACGGCGTTAATGTAGCAGGAGGAAAAAATGGAGGAAAACAAAGATGAAAGGCCAATTCTAGGCAGCGGTCGAGTGTTGGAAGAGTGTGAGAGGATTTGTTCTTCTCAAGTCTTGTTTACAGGAAGTCCCACAGATGGCTGCATTCACAGAAAGGCTTTTTTATTGCATTTTTCCGTGCCCCGTAAACTCCCTATACCTTCATTTATGTGTGGGAAAGTATGATTGCTGCTGCCTGGCTCAAGGTCTGTCTCATCTTGAGGTTTTGTTCAAAGTGGACTACGTAGTTGTTGCATGTTGACCGCCTACGTTCACCATCTCCTGAAGAATTAATGTTTTTGTCTATGGTGGAATGTCTGGAGCTGCCGTCTATGTGTGTGTGTGTGTGTGTGTGTGTGTGTTCATGGAGCTTCATACACTGTGTTGTTTGTATTTATGGCTTTTCAGTCTGATTCTTTTTTTTTTTTCTTTTTAAAGGTCAAAGCTTTTAACAGCAAATAAGAAAAGGATGAACTATCTCCATCATCTGACCCGCTAACACACTGCAACACTCACAGCAAACATAAGAAAACTTGACACAAAGCTACTGAAATCACTGAAACGTGTGCAAGACTGTAACACCGAGTAGAGTGCCACATGTAAAAAAAACCAAAAAACAACCTGAATAAAAAATACAAAAATAAAAAAAGTCAAAATATATGAATCTTACTAATATTTCACATCAATAAATCACAGATTTTTTTTTTTTTAAACTTAACATTGTAAAGGGTTGAACCATTAAATCATTAACAGACTAGAAAAGCACTCGGAGAGCACAGACCTCCGTCAAGGTAATGTTTGTACTTTCCTCCACTAGATGGCGCCGAATGACCTCATATGCAGATTAGTGCCATCATGCCATATCTCCCAATGATAAGGAAACATTTTGTTAAAAAATTCCTGCATCCAAACGGTGATCCGGATCACCACCAAAATTTAATGATGTGTTCCTCTTCCCATTTCTAAATCCATCCAAAACAAACAGATAAACTCTGGCAAAAACATAACCTCCTTGGCAAAGGTAAAAATTCTAGTTCTTTGAAACTGGCGTCCTTCTAAACAACCAAAAAAAAATAAATTACAAATGAGTATGAGGGTGAGTTTTAATTTTGTATCATATTTGATACATCGGGTCTCAAGGCTCATAATATTATTATTTTTGAACAAACAGAAACATAATATAACACAAACATGTCTAGTAAATAAGTAATTCCTTTTCAAACTTGGCAAAATTCTGCCTCCTTCCTCATTAATGATAATCTTGTAGTGTCGCTGGAAAGGCCTATGGAGAACAAAGTCCTCCCCTCCGTGGATTATCAGTGTATTGCATGTATCGAATTGTATACATCAGGTTTTTCAAGGAAAAACATATCACACTGATCATGAAGAGGGCTTCAAATCTCACATATCAAATATGATACGTTTGGCGTTATCGGGTTAAACCTAAAATAGCAACTGAATCTCAGAGTATATATAATAACAGTGTATAAAGTGACTATAAAATGGGCCCTGTAGTATTCCTGTAAATGATGTATAGCTCTAGGTCTTAGTTAAAGGGTCGGTTTGGTTCCATGCACCCAAAGCATTAATTTGGTCTTCTAGTCTAGGCTTGATCCAAGACTCCGAGTCCACAGAGCACACTTTAAAATAAGAAAACTTCAACGACTTATATGTTCCCCGGTGCCATGTTGCGAGGTAAATAATATTAAGGGCTCCTTCAGGGCTATTTTTTTTTGACTCCACATTTGCTGGGACGTGGGTCTGTAAGAGATTTAGTGGGCAAGGAGTTTCTGCAGAAGTGATTTGGCTGCAGTGGCCAAACCTCAACCGTATTATTCTAGTTGATTTATTTCACAGGAAAATGTAAACCATCCTGTGGCTTGTAATTAGGCTTATTTTAAGGCTTTTTTAAATTTAGTTTTACACACATGTTGACAATTGAGACTATATTTTAGGTTGTGTTTGGACGTTTGGAGGATGAAATTCTTCAAATGAGTAGCGGCGAGGCTGTTAAACATGTATTTAATTATGAACTCATTATGTTCCATTGGAGTCTAAACATGATGGAATATCTGCTTACAAAAACAAGCCTTTAAACTTTTGATCTAAATAACTAATAATAAGCATGAGGAAGAAAAAACGACTTTTTCCTACAAAACATGGAGATCAAAAGGCACGCTGAGCAGTTAATTTGACTGGAATATTCTGATTGTTTTGTCTATTTGGGTCAGCTGGGTGCCAAAGTACTACTGTAAATAAAGAATCATACATCATATGTTTAATGGAGTCCATTTCAAACCTCTTGGGTTTGTTGAAATAATAGTTTCTGGCACAACTTCACTCATCTGAGGTCCACGGAAATGGAGATGGAGCAAGACTTAAATAGGTCAGAACTCCAGAAACACTTTGAGTCTATCAAACAATTTTAATAATGAACGTGTCTCTGCTGTTGGAGTTCATCAGGGTCAAATGGTGTTTAAATAGGGTCGGTATGAAGCAAACAAAGACAACCAAACATATGCATCTACACAATCCACATCTGTGCTTTTTGGATTTTCTCATCTTATTCTGGTCTTTTCTGTTGCGTACCTACCCCAGTGTGATGCTGTTTGAAAAGTTCTCTGATGACCCTGTTAACAACCACAAGACAGAATGTGTTAACTCTTGGGGATAACAAAATATATTGTATTCTTTGTAACAACTGTAATGATCTAGGATTTGCATGCTAGTGTTTCATGTCTTTAGAGATCTGTGGGATGCTCCGTGTTGCAGATTCCAATAAGTGTTTGTGTCAGTAAAGTCTTATTTGTTATGGATGTCCTGTTTTAGGTGACATGCAGAGCATAGAAAATGCCACCACAAACAATGTTCTTCGGTGGTTTTTCTGTTTTAAATTTTAATGAAAAGCCAAAAAGAGAACACTGCATGCTGACTTGGTTTTGCATCCAGCTGTGGAAAAGTAGCTGCAGGCTATCTGAAGTTAAATCTCTGTCTCTAAAGCTCCTCTGTTTTGCCCCGTCGAAGTTCTCGCTGTCTGCTCTGACGTCATGTCTGCCCACTCTGACTTCCCACTGCTCCCTGTTTCTGTCTGCCTCTCTTTGTCCTGCCCTCTCTCCCCCTCTTCCTGCCTGCCACTCTTGTCCCCTGTTCCCTCTGAAGGCACGAAGCCAAGTGTAATGTAGAGAAACCCTCCCATAGGTTCGTGAAAATGCCCTACTTCTGTTGTCCACATGGACACGGACAGTGTGGCGCCACCATTTGAGCCACTCACAGCTCTGAAGTGACGCCACCTAAACATGTTGACAGCGGATCAGCTTTCTCACTTCTGATCCAAATCTTTGAACATGATGAGTAGCGTGACAAATCTGCCCCCGCTTCCTGTAGCGGTATTTTTTACTTCTCTTATGACAGTTAACTAAACGCTGCAGGTTAAGCTAGGATAAACTAACCATGTGTGAGCCCCAGACAGACCCCAACCAATCATGTGTGCCCTTGGCCTGGTCCCAGAAAAAGTGTCTAGCCAAAATACAGCACAGCTGAGGCTGTTAACATCACGGGGTAATCACAAGAGAAGCACCCTGGCTGGTAGCTCTCCACAGAGTGAAAAGGTAAGCCGAGGAGGTGCACGGATTGTTTGGCAGCATCGTATTTTTGGCTGGAGCCGCCCTGGAGCTGAGCGTTGGTCTGATGGGTTCCCAGACTGAGGTGGCAGCTGCTAATGTTTAGGAGCCTCAGACGCAGATGCACTCAGAGGCCGGTCATTGCACCGCTTTGTGTTTCAGACATACCTACAGTATCTACCTGATGAAAGCACAGCAGCTCAAAGCAGTTTCACACTTTTTAATTATTATTCTATAGATACATGTCAGCACTCGCAGGTAGACGGATATTGTTGTTATTTTTCAGCTTAGATAGTCCTGCAGCAGAGCTTGGGGCTCTGATGTAATCATCAAATTTTTCAGCAACTGAAATGGAAAACCTGCAAGGAACACAACCTGCTGCTGCTTAAAAGCAATGAGCTGCTTTGGATTTCTTTTTTTTTTTTTTTTTTTTTTTTTTTTTTTTTATACCTACTCTGAGAAAAATGCTTAGAAACGTGATGAAACACTCCGCTTCAAGCTGTGAAGCGTAATGAATGAATCATTAACTGAGACTTTTTCTCGCTCCATTAACCTAAAGCAAAAATCTGTAGCAAAATACGCCACGAAGCCAAGGTTACATACATATGTGAAGCTTATTTACCTGTTTGCATACTTCCGTAGCATTTCACTGCCTTGGGTTTCATCTGCAGTTGCTCAGACCTATTGTAGCGTGAAGGATGAAGGACAGAAAATCGGAGAGGACACAAAAAAGAGAAAATTACGCACAATATGAGTGGAGGGCCTTAGTCATAGACGTACTTCCTGCTGTTATTGAGTAGCTGAGGCGGTCTGGAGCTCCGCCAGGCCAATTGTTGCTCATTTTGCTGTCAAACAGTCATGGCCAAGACAGAGCCGCAGGCGAGGAGTGAACAACTCTACAGGCTGAAATGTTGGACTCATTTTAGTGTTGTCATGTGAGTGTGGTTTTTTTGGAGACACATGATCAATCCTTTGTGGGAAAAATCAGAAATATTTTCATTTATTTGTTTTTCACTACAGCCTCAAATTGCTGCGTGTCACTTTCAGCGCTTGTTATGGTGTATTAGAGTCCAAAACGGAAAAAAAAAAAAAAAAAAGAAAAAAAGCTACAGTTGGAACTCCACAGCTCCTTTGTGCAGATTTGTCTTTCTTGTCGGCTTTCATGTCAATGGTACTGCATTAGTGCCCATCATATTCTAAAAATACCATTCTAGGTTGGTGGTCAACAGATACAGAGAGTGTGAAGGAGATGGAAGCGTAGATGAAAACACTGAGACACATTCACGGAGCTATTAAGTTACTCTGACTGACTGCAACAGCCCAGCTACTGACTGGCTGGAGGCTGTTATTGTCAACCAGCTGTGAGTCCAGATGAATGGGAAAGAGGGAGAGAAAGTTGAAAACAAAGAACTAAGGAAAAATCAAATGCACTCTGGAACATTAAAGGTACAATCTGACATTCATTACCATTTTATTTCCAACTGGCAAAAGCAGTGGTGGATTTTTGTGGAGCCAAGAGGTCTTCACAGTCTGGCATGGGAGGACAGTCTGTAGGAAGATTCAATAGAAGGTCATCTAAAACTATTTATCAGCATATGATGTCCTCGATCAGAAAACTATCCAAGTGTTTTTAATGCACAGTAGAAATAAGAAGATGAAACAAAACTGTCAAACTCTTAAAAAAGCAAAACGGTGGAAATCAGAAAAAACAGCAGAAACACTTTTTCACCTCACTTTTGGATCATTTGTTGTTTGTGTTCATGCTTTGAGGAACTTGTGGTTGATGGTTTGTTTTTACAAGTACAGTTATAAAAACTACAGTACCTTAAAAAACAGCACCTTCCCTCACTTTCTTTGTTGTCAACATCCACGATAAAAGCCTGTCCGCTGATTTTTGCTCATAGCAGACTTGGACCAGATTCCAGAGGTGTGAGGTTACGGTGTTCAACACTGTTTAGCTACCAGGACTTTAGAAAATGAGTTCCAACCAACCAGCTCCGAGTACATCACAGACTCTAACTTAAATATTACACATTTTAAAATATATTATTTCAGGATTTTATGCCCAATGAAACACATCGTCTTGACCTGATATATGACTAACACTTGTTTCTTCCAAAATAAGCAATTAAACACATATGAGTCAATTTTACACTATTACACACTGAATGTTTTCTCGTATTAACTTATAAAACAAACTGGAGCAACATGAGTGGTTTATGTTTCCTCTGGCTCATGTTAAATACATGGTCCCAGTGGATGGGATTCTGGTGATTTTATCTTCTGCACCCTCACCTCATGGAGCTACGTGAATCCCTCTCTCTTAATCTTTCTTTCTTTCTTTCTTTCTTTCTTTCTTTCTTTCTTTCTTTCTTTCTTTCTTTCTTTCTTTCTTTCTTT
>JAQQZY010000010.1:22493739-22504037 GCA_030068375.1 Ostorhinchus rueppellii | reverse complement strand
TAATTTTTTTTTTTTTTTTTTTTTTTAATAAAACAGGTTAAGTTTAAAGGGGCAGAGCACCCAATATCTCAGTGCGTCATACGTTTTGACATTGTTATTACTTTTTCCTTGTGATCCAGGATTCAAGACAGTCTGCTACGGATAAGCGCAGAATTGCCAGACAGAGAGGGCTTTTGCTTGAGAAATTGGAGGATTTTAAGCGAATAAATAAGTCTGTCCGAATGAAACTGAAACAGCTCCAAGAGGCAGAGGTCAGCTACAACTCCTTCTAGCCTATGTATTTATTTATTTTTATCCTATGGAGGTTGTAAACTTATGTTGCAGACTATGACTAATGCATAACTAACATCATATACTTTAGGCTGATCAACTTCATGCAGACAAACAGATTGACACTTTGCTGAGGAAGATTAAACAGGCTGAAAGTGAAAATGAGGTGAGATTAATAATACATTTGTTTTATTTATTTATAGGTGCCTTTCTTGGCATTCAAGGACATTGTACACTTAACAAGGAGAGTATAAAACACTGAGTAAAAAATAACAAGCACGTTAAAAATTTGACAATGCAATTGTGGGCACAGAAAGAAAGCGGTCCTAAACAGATGGGTTTTGAGTTTGGATTTAAAGAGAGGGAATGTATTGATGTTCCTGAGCTCTGGGGGCAAGGAGTATCAGAGTTGAGGAGCAGAGCGGCTGAATGGTGAGACGTGCAGAGGGAACAGTGAGGTGGATGGAGGAAGAAGATCTGAGGGAGTGGCAACATGAAGGAGGTCAGACAGATATGGAGGGGCGAGGTTATGGATGGCCTTGAATGTTAATAGAAGGATTTTAAATTTAATGCAGAACTTTATTGGGAGCCAGTGGAACCGTTGCAGGACAGGAGTGATATGGTGAGTGGAGGGGGTCCTGGTGGTGATGCGAGCAGCTTGAGTTCTGAACCATTTGAAGTTTATGGAGGGATTTGTGCGTAAGACCAAAGAGGAGAGAGTTGCAATAGTCCAGGAGAGAAGTGACTAGACTGTGAACTAGGATGGCAGTGGTATGGGGGGGTGAGGGAAGGGTGGAGGCGGTTAATGTTACATAGGTGGAAATAAGCAGACTGAGTGATGTTATTGATGTGGGATAGAAAAGATAGAGATTAGACTTGAGTATTTGTATAGTAAAGCACAGAAAAGACCTGAAGTGAAAAGTAAAGCCAAGTATTGTTGAAAATGTAACTGATAGAAATGTTAATCTGCATTCAGATGTGCTGCTGTGATAACGCCAGATGATGAATGAAATCATACACTGTAGGAACTCTAAGAGGCTTTAAAAGTGCGTTTTGAACATGTGAAGCTTTTTTCCATTCCATGACAGTTTATGTATTTGTGTGTTCTGAAGCTTTTAAAAAGAGATTTAAATGAGATGGAACAAAGAGTTGAGGAAATGATGGAGCTCCGCAAAGAAGAGCAGGTCAGCACAGCACAATTGTCAGTATCAGTGATGTTACAGATGGAACAGTCTGTGCTTTGACAGATTCTAATCACACTTAATTATCACAGGAGAACATAAAAAGTGCAGTTCACATGACCAAGTCTGTGGAGGCGACCCGGGCTCACCTGCAGGGGCAGCTCCGAAGCAAAGAAGCTGAGAACAACCGTCTGACTGTACAACTACGGGTACTAATGACTTCATCAGCCTCACATTCCGTTAGATAAATTGATTTAAAAAGTATGTCGCATTAATCCGTTGTTTTGGGTCTGTGGTCTCTTACAGACTCTGGAGAGAAACATGACTGAGCAAAAGATGGAGATTGATGATCTGAAAAAATCATTGATTTCTCTGAGCGAAAAGGCAGCTCAGGATAAAGAATCTCTAAAGAAAGCCACTCGTGCACAGAAACTGAGAGCGGAGAGATTTGAAGCTGCTATTGAAAAATGCTACGCACAGTTGAAAGAAAAGGTATGATATGAAGTGTGTATTTTATTTTATTTCGAACATGTAGACAAAGAAATTAAAACTAAAGAAGACCCACCAACCAGATATTAATAGTGATACTTAAAAGGTTGATAGGTAAACAATGAAATGTATAATGTAGCAATGTAAGGTGTAATAATACATCTAAAATAAAGTGACACATGCTCGAAAAGGAGTAGGAAGAAGTACAAACTTATATACTCATACCCCCAGTCTCTATTCCTCATGGTTTCTACATAAATAATAGCAATTATTATCTTATAATAATAAAAACTAATAGAATACCACTAACGACAATAACATAACCATAGAACACAATTTTTGATAATTATGCTAATATAAAAATACCTGTATAATTTTTACAAGAAAAAAACAAACATCAATAGAGTAAGTAATATTTTGTGTAACATTCTATATAATATTATGTAATGTAATACAGTAATATTCTATATCATATTATTATTTAATATAATAAAGTAATATTCTATGTAATGTTTTATGTAAAGCCCTGTCATCAGTAAACCACCGTGTCCCCGTATTTGTTTTGTCTTGATGCCTCATGATAAATAGACAGTTGGTGAATTTTCAGTATTTTCTACATTGTGTATATAGGATGTAGAGCTTGCAAATGCTCGTCAGGAAAAAGACTCCAGGAGGCGGCAGAAAGAACAAATGACGGATGAGAAAGACAAACTTGTTGCTCACATAGAGCTATTGAAAAGGTCAGTCATTTCTCTGTTCATCCCTCCACAGTGAAAACAGATTAAAAAAAAGAGCACTGACAGTTCCATCTGATAAATGTGACCTGTATATCTCAAAAGTCAAATTACAGAGTTGACAGTGAGACTGCAGAAGGAAAGGGATGAACTCAATACAGCAAATGAAACTGTGATGCAACAAGTCGAAAAACTCATCGCTGAAAACGGAGACCTCAACGTCAATAATGCAACACTTAAGGTACAAGTTGTCAAACAGCTTGTGTGTGTGTATGTGAGTGAGAGTCGCATGCATAAAATATATCGTCCATAAAGTTTCAGCCCAGGCATTATTTTGTAAATAAATATGAAGGGTAATGTTAAGGTGAATTCTTATTGGAGCCTTATTTTTTCACACCACCATCTCATTAAAAAAAAAAATAGGAAGTCATTGTCATTCTCCGGATTTGTTATTTATTTATTTATTTTTAATTGTGATTGCAGTCGTCTGTCGCTCAGTTGGAGCTGCAGCTGGCTGATTATGAAGCAGCTTTGGTAGAGGAGAAGATTGTGTCTCAGGAGAGGAGCCGCCAAGCTGAACACTGCCAACAGCAGGTATTATTTTAAAGACTTAAAACATGCAAATGTATGCTTCCCACGAGTGCCCGAGTTTTCATTCACCGCCAGAAATAAAAACTCTAGCAAATAAAGATATCCAGGGTGAAACTTGGCAAATTAATACCCATTTTTTTAATACCCCTCAATCACACAGTGAATATTAATATTAGCGATGATCAGCTCAAAGCACTGCATTTGTCAACGTCAGTTTTTTTGTTTTTTTGGTTTTTTTTTATCAAGGTCTTTTTTTATTTTCACTTTGAAAATGTACAACAAGAAACATACAACATGAACCTGAAACTGCTGCTGTATCCACACTGTAAAAAGTAAAACACTGAATCAACTTAATTTTTTTTCTTGAATAGGTCACACGTTAAAAAATTAGTTGAGAGAACCAAATTAAATTACATTACATTATATTTAACATAATTTAATTTGATCCGCTCAACTAATTTTTTTTATGTGTGACCTAGTGAAGAAAATTTTTTAAGCTGTTTCAATATTTTACTTTTTACAGTCCACATCCCATCCAACTGCCCTCCTTACCACCCACCCACCCCAGGGTCCTGGACCTTTGTTAAATGTATATACAGTCAAACATAGAATACTTATGTACAAAAATATATAAACCCCCTTCAAACAAATGTACATCTATCTATGTGTCTGTCTTTCTA
Source organism: Ostorhinchus rueppellii (assembly GCA_030068375.1). Classification (NCBI taxonomy): domain Eukaryota; kingdom Metazoa; phylum Chordata; class Actinopteri; order Kurtiformes; family Apogonidae; genus Ostorhinchus; species Ostorhinchus rueppellii. The sequence continues at coordinate 22,500,092 of JAQQZY010000010.1, read as the reverse complement.
GCTATCTGTCTATATAGAGAGAGAATTTGTAAGTTCACATACACTTAAATAAATACATAAATGAAGGGAAAGAAGATTAAGAATAAATAAATAAATGAAATAAAGAGGTACACAGATATGTTGGTAGCTACCATACCTTCTACAAAGCTGATCAACGCTGCCAAGCAGCAAAGAATTTTCTGCTAGAATCCCTGATGTTATATGTCATTTTTTCCAGGTGAATATGATACATTCAATGTCACAGTTTATGGCACAGAAGAAAATAGAAAGTGGTTACATCTGATGTTATGAAACAAAGGTGAAGATTTCAGATCAGCTTACACAAGATTTAAAATGACAAATGTTTTTAGTCTCAGTTTTTCTTATATAATTTGTGTGAGGGTGTGTAACACATTGTTGATTTAATCCCCTTTAATTTAATGTTTTTCCTCTTGAAGTAAGTCTGAAAATATGCAAAGAAAGTTTGTCACCACCCTATGTGTGTCTGCTTGTATTTACAGTTATAAATAACACAATGGCACTGTTATTATTGTGCGTCACTACCTGTTGTAGATTGTTTGCTTGTAAGACAAACAAAAACACAACAGGATTGAAGTGATTCATAATGTTCTTATTTTTGTGTTTTAGCTGCAGGAACTTCAAGCTGAAATCAGTAATCTGAGGATGAAGCATGCAAACGTTTTAAGGGACACAGAAAACACACAAGATGGGAGAGAAACAGAAGTTCGAAAGGTATCCGTATGTTTAATTTCTTTTTTTAATTGATTTCATGCGCGCTTTGCTGTTGTTGCTCAAATATGACCAGCATGAGACGTATTAAAAATAACAATTTCCATCTGTGTTATCGCTCCTTACTGATTATATTCAGCTTTACATCACTGTTTATTCTGTTGAATGACTAAGTAGTATGTTATTAACATCTGAACATTTGTCTCAACTGCAGATTTGTGTCGGTCAAACTTAATTATAGAGCTAACACGCAAAGCTGCTTCTTTATCTGCATCTTGAACATTTGCATACACAGTGGATTTCACTCATCTCTGAGTATTAATATGAGGAGTGTGATGTTTTGAGATAATATTTTGTGTGTTCCCAACATACCGCTCCCTCTGCCGTCCTCCTGTGGAACCCAGGTGAAGCAGGAGCTGCAGGGGCGAGTGGACCAACTGAAGGCTTACCCAGAGTTACTGAGTGCAGCTGAGCACAACCTCCTCGAGTGCTGGGAGAATTTACACCGCTGTGAGAGGAAGTGCTCAGAAAAGTCAGAGTCCATTAGGCAACTGCAGGTTAAGGTGTGCGACACAAAGCTGTGGTGGTCAGAGATGTAAAATACAACCCCCTCTTTCTACATCTGACCACTAGGTGGTAGTAAGACCCCATGTGCTGTGCATCTTGTATTCTGATCCTGCTGTGAGTTGGATTGTGAAAAGTTTTGCTGATTGCAGTGCAGTCAGTTAGGTTCTGTATCTGTGTGCCCAGTTCTTGTTGTGAAGTGCTGTTTGAGTTCAGTTAAATCACACCTGCTCCTTGTAGGCTCTGCATGCAGGGTTCCCGCAGTGTCTTAAAAAGTCTTAAAAGTTTTGAGTTTACAAATCTGCATTTCAAAAAGCCTTTAAAAGGTATTACATATGATGTGGTAGGTATTAAGTTATGTTGGCATAAACACGTTTGCTGTGTTGTGTTTAAATGTGTCTGTTAAATGTCCAAGCTGCAAAGACAGTAATGTTAGAACGCTCAGTTCCACCCGTTCCAACCCCACAATTTATATTGAAATCAGGAACTGATTATGGCTAATTTTGCAGCTCCTGCTGAGAAATGACTCAGAAAGATGGGACTCAAGGTGTTTGAGTAGATAAATACATTTTCCTAAATTCTATGAGTCACACATTTTTGCCGGTACGGCCATGAAATAGGCTATAAAATGGGCCTTAAATTCTGTCGTAGTCTTCAAAAGGTCTTCAATCCAACTACAACTACAATTCAACTTGTGGAAACCTGTAGGAACCCTGTGCATGATGTGGAATAGATACCATGACAAGAGCCTGATTTTTAGTAGAAAAGCTGTGGCAAATGGGTTGTCCAGTTTTGCATGTGGTCTGAAGCCATCCTGTTTCACTTTACTCAGATCTATTCAAATAGCAATTCTTTATTTTTACATTTTACTCCTACAGATGGATGGTCAAACCAAACTGCTGAGATCGACTGCTGAGATGAAAGACTCCATTCTTGAGGCCAATTCACAACTGCAAGAAAAACTGAATTTTCTGCAAATGTAAGACCTCCTCTCATCTCTGTAAACTTGACGTCAGACTATTTGGTCTCTCTGTGTAAACACTGGTGTGCCAGTTGTTTTATTAATGATGTACCATTCTCCAAATGTGAATTTCAATAGAAATATGGACAAGCTGCAGCAGGAGAATGCAGAGCTTGTGCGAAGGCTCGGGGCTCAGGAGGAGACCGTCAGCTATAGCAACCATCAACTGGATCAGCGCACGTCAGAGTGCCAGGCCCTCAGCCGCCAGCTAGAAGCAGCTTTGTCTGATGTTAAACAGCAGGTGCTGCTCCGTGGTGACGTAGAGACATTTCAGTTTGTACCACAGAGGAAGACCTGCACTTAGCTGTTGGATGTCACTACTTTACAAAGGCGTATGTCTCACACTGTTGGATCATTTTCCATTTTCTAGGTCAACAAAGTAAAAAATCAGGCTCTTTCTCAAGAAGAAGCCCTTCAGACCAGAATTCTAGAGCTGGAAGCTGAGAAGAGCAGAAGAAACAATGAGCTGAGACTTCTGCGCCAGAGCAAGTTAACTGTAAGTGCCAGGATTTTCTTTTGTTCACAAAGCATTTCACTTTCATGTGAGCATGTTCAAAGTAAGTAAAACTGTATGTATATAGTACTTTTTAAAACAACATGTTACAAAGTGCTTCACAAAAGGAGAGATAGATGAAAAAAAGGGTACGGCATTAGATCCAGAGGCAAACCCAACCATATAATGCTGTTAAAACTGAGTATTTTCTCAATCTGCAGGCAGAGAAACAGTTTGAAGTACGACTTAAAGACCTTCAGCTGAGCCTGGACCAGTCTGAGAGTCACAAACAGAGCATTCAGAACTACGTTGACTTCCTCAAAACCTCCTACAAGACTATGTTTGATGAGGGACTGCAAGCATCATGCTTTGGATCTTCATATTTTCTAAAGTGACAATGGACTCCGTTTCCTTCTGGGGGTCATTATGTACGACTGTGTGCTTTATTATGGATATTCAAAGAATATCAAGGATATGGACAAGACAGAGGAACCAAACATGTTTGACATTTTTACTCTTATCTTCTCATTTCTATTTCTAAATCCCAGTTCATCGGGGAACATACATTTTTAATGTTTCATTAACTATCGGTGGCATGGACTGTAAAACATATCCTGTGTAGAAATGAAACTAAAACTCACAATTTGAAGCCGGAGGCAGCACAGTAAAGATGTGTGCACGTCAGGTCTGCCTGCCTGACTGGAGCAGGGACTGAGATTACAGCTGTCAATCCACTGTTTTTAAAACTCCAAATATGTTATTAGAACATAATGTTATAAAAAGGTGACAAATCAGTACCATGAGAAAAAAAAAACCAACTTAGATGTGTGTTTTGAGCTGTTGGTTTGACTGAAGTTTCAAACAGGAGATGTTTGAATTCACTTTTTGAGAGCTGTCTTTGTATATTTATGGTACTATTACATTCATGTTGGGTTTTTGTTGTCTTTACTCTTATACCCATTGTGTATGTGAATGTCAGGTGCTACTGAATCTTTATTCTAAGTTCTCTTCCCTTGAAAAATGAGACCAGGTGCATGAAGTGTCCGAACTCTGGACTTTGGATCAAACCTTTGAACAAAATATTTTTAAAAAATTAAATAAAAATACTAACTTGTATTGTCATATTTGTGGACATATTCAGCACATGAAAAATGTATTAGATTCATCCAAAATATGTAGTGCAGTAAAAGTGGAAGTAGGAGGAAAAAATAATACTCCAAAAAAGTACAGATACTGCATTTTAGTACTTAAGTGCAGTACTTAAGCGGTTCCACTTCATTACTATACATCTCTGACTCTGAGTGCCTCAGTTCCTGCAAGATGATGGTACTTTTTACATACATACCTAAACTTCTTGACCCGAACACAATATAAGGGTTAACTCCATTTCTGCAAAAAGTGGACATAGAACCACCAACTGATTATCAAGGGAAGAAGTCTAACACGGTGCTCAGTCCAACATGAAACATACTGCAAGGTGTGATACATGCTGAATATATATGTGTGTGTGTGTGTGTGTGTGTGTGTGTGTGTGTGTGTGTGTGTGTTGGAATCTCAGCTGGATGAGGATGAGGCTGGAAATCAGGTGTTTCTCTGTCGGTACTGAGTCTACTGTGAGCGCCTGTAGGGTTACAAACATAATTATCAACATGCAACACTGGGACATTTCCAAACAGGCCAGTTATTACTGTTTATTATTATTATTGTACTGATGTTTACAGGTACAGAAATAGTGTCTGCTGTAGTGTGAGTTGGATATTTCTTGAACTGCATAAAACTGGTTTATTATACTTGTGTCCTATCCTGTTGTTGTTGCTGGATCTATGCTCTTCTACAGTATCTATGGTAATAAAAAAATACAGGGTCCAAACCTCCTACAGGCTCTGATGTGGTCTTGCGGTGGACGTATTCCCCGGAGTGAGCAGCACTCCTCTCAAGTTCTCGGAGACAAAGCTCTATTGTGTCTCTGCGTCAGGGGATGGAACCATTTCATCTCTGCGTGCGTCAGTAGTCCTGTTTTTCCTCTTGTTCTCCGTCTCTTGGTCTTGCCCGTTTACGTAATTCTGTTGATCATACGTTGGGAATTTACTTTTCTGTGCTGAAAAATAAGCTCGCATTTGACTCATGGCAGTTTGGCTGGTATTATAATTCTGCATCAATACGCACACACCCTTAACTTATGGGCTTAAAGGCTTTAAATTAAGTGGATGACCCATTTCTATCTGTTTTTTTAACCCTTTCATGCATAGTGGTCAGTATAGTGGACAGCTTGTTCTCTTATATATTGATGGATTTTGTTGTTTTAATTCTATATCAGCCAACACAGTGGACACTTATACATCATTCCATAAACTGCAATTCATTTTGCAATTCAATTTGATTGTAACTTGATAAACCTGATCTGCACTAACATGTTTGAGTGTAAATCAGGTCCCTTTTGTTGTTATTAGACTGTAATTAACAGGGTTTTTTTAAGCAAGTTTTTTTTTTTTTTTTGCATATTATCTCCATGAAGTGAGTAATGACTAGTATTAAAGTTGAAATGTGAGAAAATATCAAATTACCACCATTAAAAATGTTTTTACTTCCTAGTTTTCACACAGTAGATCAGTAAATAGTGTGGACATTTTTGCAACATCATGAAAAATAGGTTCATAAGAAAAGTATCAGTCACATTGGGTTTTCATGTTTAAAGAGGAATAAACACACTCGATTAAGCTTCTCATAAAAAGATACGATAAATTAAGATAAAATAAGATAAGATAGGATAAGGTAAGGTAAAATAAGATAGGATAAGATAAAATAAGATAAGGTAAAATAAGATAGGATAAAATAAGACAGGATAAGATAAGATAAACTTTATTTGTCACATGCACAGTTCTAAACAGTACAGTGTGCAGTGAAATGTGTTTGTACCTGCATCCAGTTTCAATAGAAAAAGTAAAAATAACAGTTCAATAAAAAAAATTGAGGCACAATAGAAAAATAAGGGATAGAAATATATATATACTGAACATATGCATAAATAAATCAAATCAGCAGACGGAACACTGTTATGTACAGTATAAGGTGCACTTATATAAAGGTGCCAGTATGTCGTGTGTCCAGTTTAAAGCTCAGAGTTGAACAAACGGATGACCTGAGGGAAGAAACTCTCTCCTCCTCTCAGGTGCAGTCTTTATGCAGCGATGGTGTTCAACAGACAGAACAGACAGTTTCCAGGGTGACGAGGCTGCTTCAGGATCTTCCCGGCCCTTGACCTGCATCTCTGGATGTAAATGTCCTGCAGGCTGGGGAGGGTGGATCCAATTCATGCATGAAAGGGTTAAAGCGCCGCTCTACAGTAATTAGAATGGAATGGCAGTCCCGAGATTCAGTTGAACTTCAACTTTAAACCTGTTGAAGTTTCCAAACCACTTGATGGGTTACTGTTGAACACACATGACTGTGGTTTTTCCTGAATTTCCCTGTTGGGATCAATAAAGTATATCTATCTATCTATCTATCTATCTATCTATCTATCTATCTATCTATCTATCTATCTAT
>JAQQZY010000010.1:22435638-22449046 GCA_030068375.1 Ostorhinchus rueppellii | reverse complement strand
AAAAATTTTTCACAATTCTTGAATAAAAACATAAGGATTTGTCTGGAATTCATGTATTTTACCATATGCCTGAAATTAGGCATTCTGTTAGTTTTGATGCAAGTATTAAATTATTTCCAATTTCTGTTGAAAATGTATTTTTTTTTTTTTTTTTTTCCACTGGATCCACTGAGCAGGCATTTGGAATGTTTCAGCCCAAAGTGATTTTAATAGCTGCCAATATGGTCCTGTTTTTGTATCGTTACAGAAAATATGTGAAGGATTAGCCTCCAGCAATGTTGTGGTGTAGTGAGTTGCCTGTTATTTATTTTAGGCATTCTAAAGAAGCGTGTTAAATTCTTCGAACAGAATTCCCTTCATATTGCAGAATGTGTGAATTGTCACATGTGACTCTCCTCTTCCTCTGTAATTTGCATGTGCTGCTCTGCTTCTCATCTAGATTTGATGGATAATGTTTATCCCCAATGGAAAAAGTTCACATGTCCATTCACCTGTCTTCTGTTTGTATTACTACATTCACAATATTTAAAGTTTCTGCTTTTTTTTGATCTTTGCCTCTTTTATGAAACGGTGTCTTAACTTTTTTTGAGAATTAATGACCTTTAGGTTCTGGAAACTCATGACTTGATAATTTTCTAAAACTACAGTCCCATAATACCTTTTTGCTCCCATAGGATCAAATACAGGAACTTGGTGCTCTATGCAGACATGTCAATGTGTGTGTGTAGACCCCTCCCATTAAATTATATTGCATGTCTGCAACAGAATTCAATAGCTGTAAAGTAAATGCAAAAAAGACATTCTTAATGCAGTCTTTACCACTGACAATGAACTTATCATTGGTTTCTTACTGTGTCTATGATGCCTAATTATCTAAGTGCCTTTAAAATCCCAGAGCAAGTAGCTCTAAAGGCCAAAAACATGTAATGTAATCACTGATGGCCAAGGCATTATCAATTGGTGTCAAGTCTAATTACCCCCCCGCTGGGTAGGTTTGGTTAACACTCTAGTAACAATAAAATTATCAGTTGAATTCATACCAAACTTGCTTTATCAATTGGCAGTGACCCAGACTGCATGTCATTACAGTTTTAAGAGTTCCATTTACTTGTATTGGGTGAAATTTCAAATGTCTATAAAAACATTAATTTTGTCTCAATTTACTTATAACTTGGCACATATCTAGAGGCAGTTGATATATTGGCATGAGCACATGTCTTGACATGTTGACATCAGCTGGATAGAAAGCCAAAATAAGCTACAGTGTGTGCGAGGGGCGGGGCTTGTTGTGCCTGGTACCATTTGCTACTGTATTATTTAGAATAAAATAACAGTACCTCAATACTAGACTGATGAAATTTTACAGCCTTGGACCACGCTGACAGTTACAAATTAGTGGCTGGTGATTTAAAAAGTCACTACTTTACTTGCTGACTCTAGCACCTCATTAAATTACCAGCTTTGTAAACTCTAGCATGAAAAATGAATTTGGTTATGTCACATTGTCATCAGTGACGCTCTGTATCTTTGCACTTGGAAAATACTACATAAATTCTTTTACAAATGTCTGAGCTGTAGAATTTGGCACAGAAAACGTGTTAAGCAGCACAAAACTGAGTTGTTTCATTGAGGACTGAGTATAACTTGTAACTACTGCCTGCATTAGTTGTGTTTCTTTTTTTTCTGCAGGTACAGCCCACATTAAGTCTAGCATAAGATAGAAATTGTGTTCAAACTGCTTTAAATGAACTTGCACATAGATTGAGTAAACCTCATACGCTTCTTGCAAATCCAACCTGTCTGTTTCTACTGTTTATTTTTTGTTTAGGCTGATTCAGATTTGGAGGACAGAGCAGGTGACTCCAGCAGGGGATCCTTGGATAAATCCTGTGAACATGCAAGGGAGCAACTGACCAATAGCATCCGCCAGCAGTGGAGGAAACTGAGGAACCACATGGAGAGATTAGACAGCCAAGGTAAAAAAAAAAGATGATAAACTTGAGGCTGGAGAAATGTTAAAGTTTTTACTTATTTTTTGCACTGTAAACATGGACAGAGTCATCTGCAGTCAACTGGAGCACATTTTTGTTTGTAAAGCATCTCAGGTGCAGAATCAGCTGGAGTCCAATAAGGATGTGATCTCAAGGGAGACGCATGAGGATGAAATGGAGAGGATGAGACGGGAAGTGCAGCAGTGCAAAGAGTTTATCGATGCGCAGCAGCAGCTCCTCCAGGTCGGTGTCTGGTCAGAACACTGGGGATGGTCTATAAATGAGCTGAAAACTAATGAAATCACAGTAGTTTTTCCATTTTCATGGCTTTCAGTTTAGTTTTTGATTTCAGCTTGTGTACATGGCTAATTTTATTCTGAGAAATTGTCTACATTTAGTTTGAAACTGGACAGTTCTTCACTCTTCTGGCAAAGGAAACCAAAAAATTAACTCCTAAATTCACATCTATTGGCAATTTAGAACAGTTAGTGGACTAGTGAAGGTGCCTGTCTATGGACTGAACACAATGTGAAGATTTATCAGGTCCGATTTGTGTACACCATGACTCATGAACACTGCATGAGAAATGAAGGAGGTTCGACTTGAAATTGGATGTTATTTTAGTTGTTCATTGTAGTTTTTATATACCGTTAGCTTGTGAAAACATTTTTTATTTCAGTTCAGCCTTTTTTTTTTCCTTTTTTTTTTTTCATGAATATATCCTTTTTTCATTTCTATATCATCCTGAGACCCATGAAAGTAAAAGTTTTGGCTCTTTTACATTAAATAATTTATTGGAGACAGCATGATGCAACAGTTTTTTTTTTTTTTTTTTTTTTTTTTTTTTTTTTTTTTTTTTTTTTTTCAGATAAATTTTATTTTCTTTAGTGGTATGTCCTTTGCAGTGGACAGTGTTTTTAAAGCAGTAAAAGTCTTGTCCCCTACAGAGGACTAAAATGCATGGATGGATCTCACGAGGATATTTGTTTTTCAGCTCGGTGTGATAATCCTGGTCTGTATTGTAAACGTTTTACTCTGTAATTTCTGGTTTTGCATATGCAGCAGCAGCTCAACACTTCTTTTGATGATGAGACTGCTGCTCTGCTCAACGACTGCTACACACTGGAGGAGAAGGAGCGGCTCAAAGAGGAGTGGAGGCTCTTTGAGGAGCAGAAAAGAAACTTTGAGAGAGAAAGAAAGAACTTCACAGAGGCTGCTATCCGCCTTGGGCGAGAGGTAATCAAGTCCCAACACTTATACTTGGCATACACTGTTGTTTTTATTGCTTTGCAATTGTTTTAATTTGGTTCTTTTAATTTCTTTTGATTCCCCAGAAAAAGGCCTTTGAGGAGGACCGTGCCTCTTGGTTGAAAAATCAGTTTTTGAACATGACTCCCTTTACAGACCGTAGAAGATGTTCTTCATCTGATGGTCAGAGTGCACTATCAATTAGTAAGTCAGTGTAATTTTATACACATGGTAAAGGAGAAGAATGCATAGTTCAGTTTCTTCAATTAGCAATATCACAGGCCACCACACACCCACTCAACTGTCATTTCTAACTCCTGCCATCTGGAAGGAGATTCAGCAACATTAGATGCAATAACGCCTGCTTCAGCAGAATCCTAATGCCATCAGCCATCTCCACCTTCAACAAAACCATACACACAACACACTTTACATGCTTCCCCAGTCTCTGTCTGCTTATATTATGTTCCTATATCATGTGTCCCCTTTGATCCTCCCTATGTGTGCCTTAACCTGCTGTCCTCAATCTGCCATTAATATGTATGTGTAGGTCTAATGTTGCTTGATGTGTGTTTGTTTGATATGCCTATGTGGGGTGAGATATGAAGATATAGAAGATCTGTGAAGACGAATTTCCCAAAGGGGACAATAAACTAAATAACTTAATAGAGTACTAATTGCTAACGGATACCATAATGGATATGTTGCATTGCAGAAGGTACAAATGTTGTTATAAATTATAGCAACTGGTAATGGGCTTTAATAAATGTTTTCATAAACAATATTTTCACTTTTTTCATTACTTAATCTGTGCAGGAAGTGAGCCAGAGATGCGGATGTCTTCCAGTAAAGCTCAGCTCTCTAAATCGTCAACCTACACTTCTTTCTATACTCCTAAACCTGCACCAAGTGCTACTGTGCCATCGACAACTGAACTGTATCGAACACTCCGCCTCATACCAGACCCCAGGTATGATGTGGTGCATTTGTAGTACTGGGATTAATGGATCTGTATAGGGTTATGTTTTCAGACATTCAAGAAATAGGAAATGAAACTTTAACTGCGATCCCTGTTTATCAATGCTGTACAAACGGTATGAATCCTTCTCTCTTATTCTAGCTCCACCAGACATTCAAGTCACGGACGCTGGCATGAGTCTAGCACCATTGAAGATGGAGACTCTCAGGTCAAAGCCAAAAGCAGACTTCGATGTGGAGATTTGAGTATATTCTCTTTGGGTGAAGATGAGAACAGCCTTACATGAGGAACCTCCAGTGCCTTCTTGTGGACTTTGGGCTCATTTTATCAATGTATCAATCCATGGCTTAGCTTTCTCAGCACTGAAGAACACTTTGGGAACACTGTCATGTTCCTTTTGATGGATATGCACATGACAGGACATTCATTAAAACTGATCAAATAAGAAAGCACTTTAATGAATTTCATTTCATTTTCAAATAAAGTCTCACTGACAGAGTTCAGTACTGTTGAAGTGGTGTCTTCCAAGTACTGATTGGAATATTGAATAGTACTTCTATGTGTAATTCTATTTAAGTTTTAGTTTAACGTTTTTATGTTTACATTTTAGATGTATAAATTATGATTAAATTTTCTCAGCAACGTATTAATTATGACTTGGATTGAACATGATGGTCTCTGCTGTTGTCGTAATAATAAAGATGTTTTTAATTATTTCTTGTCTTCGATGTTGCGCCCTCTAGTGTATTCAAGTGGAACTTGATGTTGAAAATGTAAAGAACCGGAATCCGGATGTTATCATCTGTGCTTTTTGTTTCAGCATCCAACCCCGAATACCGCCCACCAGAGAACGAGCAATTTTCTGACAAACACTTCAAAAATGTCGGGTTCCTCCAATCTCGTTGCCATGAAAAAAGTTGTACAGCAACTCCGTTTTGAAGCCAGCATAAACAGAGTGAAGGTAACTTACGGGTTCATTGTTTTTCTTACAAATAACTGGTAAATTCCCGTTATTGCGCTGATCTGCTAACGGGGCTAGCTGAAGCCAGTAGTTAGCACTAGCCACTAGCTAGTCAACAGGCAGAACAGGGCGTTTCTTCAGCCGGTGGGGATGGATTTAAAGTTTGGTACACTAGAGAATTATTACTGAACACATGGGAAAGAAGAATTACACCGGAAATTCCATTACAAGATAAAGGATAAGACGTCAACTTGCGTTCAATTTGAGTTTTAGCGTTTTGGTTTTCTGCTACTAGCATAACTAGCTGTCATGGTAAATTAACAGTAGCTTAAGTAATAATCAGTGAAGTCTGGTCTAATGTTTTGTTTTTTGTGGAAGTGCAACTGAATTGTGAGACCTATTGTTTTGGTTACGCGTGTATTTAATTTAACAGCATCTTAATAGTTAAAGGGAGGTCTGGGAGCAGTGTTATGCGGAGCAGTAGCCAACGAGGAGTTGTGTAAAAACTTTTCTAAATGTTTATCGGTAAATGTAGGACGTGTGAACTGCATGAAGATTAATTTAATCCTTATGATCCCTGTGAATGGCTTTTATCCTTAAAAGAACAGTAGAGCCAAGTGCCGTCTAATGCAGTACAATTCATACAAAATGCAGCAGGTTTTACTAGTTAAAGGGCCCTGTTTTCATCCACTACAGGTCTCACAGGCTGCTGCAGACCTTCAACAGTTTTGCATGCAGAATGCTCTGCAGGACCCTCTGCTCACCGGGGTGTCCTCCAGCACCAACCCCTTCAGGCCACAGAAGGTCTGCTCCTTCTTGTGAAATCCCTGCATTCATTGGTAAGTGTGTCACAGTCATCTCTACTGTACATACAGATTATTCAAATGAAGGCTAGTAAGTAGCTGACAAAATGGGCAGAGATGGGTGATGGGTTGGTGTAGCAAATACTGAAAGCGGATATCACTACACTAACCTTTCATTCTTTTTAGGGTGCCCTTTGTTGCATTTCAACAATGGAATACCAACTGATGTTTTAAAGGTGCTGTTATGTCTATCATTAAGGGGAAAAAATGGCAATAAATTTAGCAGAGTGAAACTATGACCACACCTCTTGTATTAAAACCGTCAATCCATCAGTTGACATTAAAGTTATTGTTTTAATTTAATTCTTCTTCTCTGATGCAATAAAAAAAATCCTTACTGGCTGTTCTACAAATGCAAAGAAGATACTTGTTTACAGAATTTAACATTTCAAACAAAATGATTTTTCTAACTTTTTTTTTTGTTTGTTTTTTTTTTTTTCTTTTACATAGTATTTTGAAGTCTGGCTGAATCAATGTAGACTTTTGTGTTTGTGTTTTTGCAGGCCTCGATAATGATACTACAGGGAAAAAATGACCTCAACACTGCTCCTCATGCCAAGCCATTACACTGCCACGGGATCTCCTGCGTGTCCAACACATTGGAAGATAACCATCAATTTTCAGTCAGAATAGAAGAAAGGAGACAGTTTTATTTTTCATGGCACAGTGTGATTTTCAGATGAATTGTTGTGCCTTTTCTATTGTTCTATTTTAGCCATCACTGTTCTAAATTTTTGTATTTAAAGAATAAAAATTAAAAAAGCATTCTTTACTACTCAAATGTTCTATTGATTAACTTTTTTTTTTTTTTCTGCTTGAGAAATGTTTTAGCCTGTCCTAGAGACAATAGTAACATCTGATCTGACCAAAATACAGTGCCTAAACAAACTTATTAGGCCACCTTTCCCTCTTTCTCGGAAGCTATCCAGTGTCAAAAAAGGGCTTTAAGGCAGACTCTTTCATTTTTAGTGAGCTTGACATTTTACCATTTTCAACAAGAATGAGGAATTTTAAACTGAATAGACCTTTTTATTCCCAAATTTTCCCCAGTTCACTGGGCTTCTCTGAAAAGGTTGGAATTAATCAAGCATAACATCCAACCATTGAAGCTGTGTTCAGAAATGCAAGTAAATACGTACAATTTGACATCCTCAGATAAGAAAAATAATATGCTTGGGTTTTTGTTTTGGTTTTGGTTTTTTTCTTCAAGTTTTTGGTAAAACTAAATTTGAAAATACATGGGTATCATACATTTAAAAATATCATTTTAGAGTTCCTACTAATGTAATGACTATTACGGAAACACTAAAAATAATTTTGGTTGTCACCAATGGTGTTCATTTAGTGCTGCTGTGGTGTAAACCACATTGGGTGGTCTAAAAATTTAAGTCCTTTAATGGGTAGAACTGAAATACTAGCATGATAGAAATTGCATCAACACCTGTAAATGCTGTGGGTGAGTTGAGCAAAAATGTAGTGAACTTCTAGATGAGGTAAAAAAAAAAAGTGAAGACGTAATATTTTCGAATCAAAAAGAAATGATTTAAAACGTTTAGTATTTTTTTTTTTATGAAGAAAAAGAAATATTACAGAAATGCAATAGTAAACAAGTTGCCCCTTCCAAGTATTGTATATAGAAAATCCATTAATGACTCTTCAAATCTACTGTATATAAGAAATTATGTGAAGGCACTGAGGATTAATATCTAACAGTTATTCCACTTTAAAGTTCTAAGTACAGTTTACAGTGTGCATTTGTCAAACGATCTTCAAAATAGTTAACTAGATAGTTTTAACCTTGTATTAAATGTACATCTTTGAACGGAACGTACATCAATCAAAACTAAGGAGTTTATGTTGACTTTAGATAAAAATCAGGTATTTTAGCAGCGCGGTAATGCATCTCTATAGTAGTAACAAGAAGTTACTTAATCCCATTTATCTGCCAAATTCTGAAAGCGTCTCTGGCCTCGCATTGGCGCAGCCTTGACCGCAATGCCATCTGCTGGAAGTAGTTGTTACATCCACATCCACCGCGGTTGTCCGAGAGTGTTATTTTCTCGCGAGATCTGCGTTAGCTAACCGTAGCATGGACAGAAACTCAAACGTTCCAATGTATGGAATTTAACAGTAGGGATTGAAGGCAGGCCAGTCTTTCTATCCCGCGTCGTCTTCGGTTTGAATTGAAGTCGTTAAGTTGTAACTATTGTTCGACCAACCGAATGAAGCCACCCTACCAGCCTCGAGAATGAATCATGGGACTGCGTTGCTGTGGAAACCACGGTAACTTGTTTCGTTACCTCGGTTAACCTAGCATAACCACCTGAGAAAAGCTAGTAGACATACACATATTAGCCTCCTTTGGCTGGTTGTTTTTTTTTCTCACGTAGCCGCACGTATATGATGCTACAATTTCACCAAATGTTAGCCACTGTCGGACCATTGTTCATTTGGTGTCATTATTAAACCAGTCAGACCTCAGTGATTTCCTGCAGACAGACTGGTCTGTTCATTGTGTGTATTTGACTGAACCAGGTCTAACTCTGATGATGCTCCAGGATGGCTCAGTGCAGCTCCTCTGCCTCACTGCTAATAGCGGAGTTCCGCTTTTCACAAGGGGAGGCTCCAGACAGCTACCTTTCTCTGTCATCGGTTCTTTAAATGGTGTTCACATGTTTGGAGGTGGTCAGGAAGTCTTGTTGTCCTGCTGTGAAACAGAAGGCGGAGGGAAAATAGTGTGGAGAGTTTTCCAGGACAGTGTGATGCTCATCGCTGTGAGTGGAGGCCAGCACTCTGGAGCTGGACATGGTGGTCCAGGCAGCAGTCAAGAGGAGGAAGTCCGTTTGCAGCGGCTGCTGGAGAATGTGTGGAACTGCATGGTGCTGGTACTGGGCCAGGATGAGCTGGTGAATGTGAGGAATGTGGAGCGGCTAAAGAGAGACCTGCGCTCCTGCTTTAGCCTCATTGATCATCTACTAGAGGAAAGGCAAGAGGGCATTTTAGGTAATCTGACACATTGTGCTGACTCCTTGCTGCCCCCCAACCCTGCCCTTCTTCAAGGAGCTGTTGATGGCTTTGCTCAGGCAGCTGACAGTGAATTTGGTTGCCTTGTTGTACATGGGCGAATAGCTGCAGCAACTGAAAAGTGGTGGCGTCTAGCACCACAAGAAGTGGTGTTACTCTCTGCTTTAATGCAGAACCTCTCTGCCTCTGGATCAGCTTCTTGTGACTACCCAATTTTCCTCCCCCAAGGAAGTCCTACTGTGGCCCACCGCTTGCTCCGCTTCCAGCTACTCCCTGGGGTTGATGTGAGTGTGCTGTGTGGCCCCACACCTTCTCTGCACAGCGCTGAGAGTGGGCTGGTAGGCCGTTTCTGGTTACCCCTGGTGGATACCCTGAGGGATTGTCTGTCTGTAGGGGAACGCTGTTTACCAGGATCTGTAACCCTGCGCCCAGATGTTCTGGCCTTACTTCTCCTTAACCGTGAAAGTCGTCGTTCTGTCTCCTGTGTCCAAACTCTCACTAAACATCCCTCCAGTGACTCTCCTCATCCCTCCAAAGCTCGCTGCTGGGAGCTCCTGAAGCTCTTCTACATGTTTTGCACTACACGTTATTTCCACCAGGAGGAAGCACTGTGCGACTCCCCAGAGGACAAGGGTCAGAGAGGCAACACCGAAGACTTCGTCCTTGGATTCCCCCATCAGCCTCTGCAGTGCTATCTAGTTACAGAGGAGTGCAAATGCTATGGACTGCAGACAGTTCAGCATCAACTCTTCCTGCTTGTCCCACTACCGGTTCCTACATTTGCATTACGCAATGTTGCCACACAAACTCTTTCTGATATAGTTTCATCCACTGGGTTTTAAAGTAAAATTTACTCAATATATGTGCTTAGTAATCTGTTAATTCACTTGATGTGTGTTTATCACTGGCATTTGATTTTCCCTGCATACACAATGTGTTCACAAACTGATGTAAAAGCATAAAAAAATCACCTTTCACATACACATTTTGTGAGTAAATGTTTATTTTAAAAAAAACTGCTGCATAGAAATGGACAAAGAAAACATTGTCCCTAATTAATGGACTCAGTAGATACTCTCAGGAAACATAAAGAATTTCATTTTTCTTACTCCTGGAACTGGAACTGCTCACTGTTATGATTTTCATTTGAGAGATAAGTTGCTGTTACACTGTTGTCTCTATATAACCTCACTGTTCTCAAGATTGTGCCTTGCACAGCAATGAAAGATGTTTACACCTTAGTCCAAACACTCTTTGTTTACTGATTTATCTTCACTGGAACTGTACTTAATGATTCAAAAAACATTTTGGAAAATCATTAAGATTACACTAGTATCAATACTGTTCATTGTTTGAATATTTTGGAAAATAGGCTTAAACACACAATGCAGTTATTCTGGTGCATTTTAACCATCTAGATAGTAGACTGAATCTTTAGATCAGTGTGTGATCGTTCATATTATTTGAACTGTTTGATAAATAAATTGATGATCTTAACATTTCATCCTAATTGATTAAAACTTTAAGGGCAAACCATTACAAAACTGCTACTACAAACCTGGACCTAAACCACAATGTAATAATTAATGATGCGAATATGGATTTTAATACATGTTTCTTTTCTTGGTAATGGCAGTGTTCTGTGTTATGCATGACCTCGAACAGGCAAAATAGCTTGATTGAAAGTCTGACATCCTAGTATTGTGTCAATATGTTCTAGATGCTGCATTTTTTTTTTTTTTTTACACTCAGCCAATTCTTATTAAAACCCTCCTATTATTCTCAAATTTACCAACACATGTTACCCTCGGGGTCAGTCTGATCCCAGGGATATTTGCCTCAAGAAAATGATTTACATAAAATTGTTGACCAAGTTTTTGTGTCAGGAACTTGTTTGTTGTTATCATTATTATTGTACTTGAGATGAGAATTTTAGAGGGGAGGCATATGTAGTTGGAAAGATTCGGATGTGATTAACTCCAGGCCTACATTAGCTTCCACAATTTAGCAGATCACAAGTCAAGTTGTTTTCCACATGCCCACACCATGAGAAGTATCAAAGTTCTGGTGGGAATAGTTGTTTTCCCCCACCCCCTGTTATGTATCAACTTAAAAGAATCAACTCTGCTCTTGCAGGTGTGGGGATGTTAGGTCACACACAGAGACACACAGACAGAGAGAGACAAGTTTTACACAGTTAAAACAGCTTGGGGTAAAATTGACCGCAGAGCACATTGAAAAAATATCAAGATAATTTTATGCTTAATCGGTTGTCCCCATCAAATTAGGAAATCTCTTAAAATATGAAGCAAAAAAAAAAGTCAACTATAATTCTTTTTGAATGATAAACAATGAATGCGGTCTAATTGGCCCTAAGGATAATCCAAGGGTTAAAAAAAATCCAACATGTGCGCACAATGTGAAACTATGAAACCATCTGTGTAGACCAGGTGTCTGTGGATGAATTTGTTAAATGCTTAAATTACACTGAAGATATTAAGGATGTTAAATTGTTTGAGTTCAGGTTTCACATACAAAAACCAATTCAAGTTGATCAGACCAATAAAATACTATCATAACCTATAAATAATCACAACACATTTTAAAGCTTTTTTAAAGCATGAATTAAATGTGAATTAACTAAACGAATAGGGTATACATCAAATAGCTTAACAACATGAAATGTCTTAAGAGAAATTAGTGCGATTTGTGTATTTGTAGATCTGCTGTGATCTGTAACACGTAATGCGCATGTGCAAATAATAAACTAAGGCAGATTCTAAGTAAAATTGCACTTATTGTTCTAAATTTTGGTTCATGTTAACATATTTCAAAGGATATTGTGTAGATGTAAACATTCTCATAATGTCATTTTATTTTTTTCATTGTTATTATCTCAGATCATACTGGGCTGTATTTAGCCTCTGCACAAAAATGAGTTTGACATCCTAAAGAAAACTAAACATACTTAAGTCCAAATAGGAGGAGCATTCAGTATCATTTACTTGACAAAGGAGCCCTTGGAAGTCTCCTCCCAAAGCCCGGCGCGCGCCCTGCTGCTAACTGGACGCACGCGGCGTTTGGAGGGCTGTGAGCTCCGGGATAAAGTCGGGACCTGTACCCTGTCCGACCTTTTATGTCCCGTTGAGTTACGTTTGTACCCCTCAAGTTATAAACGCAGTAACCGGAGAAGCGGCCCTGAGTGACAGCCTTACGGTGCGTAACATAACGGAGGAGGGGGGGTGGAAACGGTGCGAATAAGCCACACAAAGAGGAGGGATACACTGCGGCTGTGGTGTGCCCATGTGTACAGGGTGCTTAAATCCCATGAATAGTCCGTAAATGTGTGTTCTAAAGGAAAAGCCTGGGGTTTTACTAGTTTTAACAAGTCCCGGTGGTGGTTTTATCAGTGAAGTCCAAAGGTCCTGGTGGTGCAGTGTTTTAGGAGCGTACAGATACTTGCCCGACTCTATCGCTCCTCTCCAGTGATACTAATCGTCGCTGTGATTGAGGTTTTTTTGGTTTGTTTTAATAGTCACCAAACTAGTTCATATTAGACAGAAAGAAGTAACATGGCAGCTACGCGGATGCGGCTGCTTTCGACTAGAAACTTTTTCAGCCGGCACCGAAGCGATGTGTTACTCTCCGGAGGCGGTGGAGCGCGGCAAGCCGGCAGTCAGCCCATGGGCTCCGGGGGCTCCGGGGTCCGACCACT
Source organism: Ostorhinchus rueppellii (assembly GCA_030068375.1). Lineage (NCBI taxonomy): Eukaryota > Metazoa > Chordata > Actinopteri > Kurtiformes > Apogonidae > Ostorhinchus > Ostorhinchus rueppellii. The sequence goes on along the minus strand of JAQQZY010000010.1, from coordinate 22,436,265 downwards.
GACCTGTCCCTCTCTATCCTCCTCTCCCGGCAGAGCTCTGTCCAGTCTGAGCGCAACGCGACGCGGGCTCCCCAAAGAGAAAATGACCGAGAATGGCGTGGCGACCCGGGCTAAAGTGTTGACCATCGACACCATGAACCCCACGGTGAAGAAGGTGGAATATGCCGTGAGGGGGCCCATTGTGCAGCGTGCCGTGGAGCTGGAGAAGGAGCTGTCTGAGGTTGGTGGGACACATGCATTTTCACTCTTTTCTTTACATTAAGGCAAATGTATTTGTATAGCACATTTCGTGTACAAGGCAATTCAAGGTGCTTTACAGTAAAAAAAAAAAAAAAAAAACCATTTAAAAATCACAGGAGAGGCATAGAAAATTAAAATAAAAAACATTACAAACATATAGAAAGTTAAAATGAAATAGAAAGTTACAATGAAAAACATTAATTATCATATTAAAATGCATTAAAGTCAATTAAGAGTTTAAGAAAAGCTGCAGTGAACAGTAAAGCTTTCAGGCCTGATTTAAATGATCTAACAGTTTGAGCAGACCTCGGGTGTTTAGGTAGTTTGTTCCACAGGTGAGGAGCAGAAAAACTAAATGCTGCTTCACTCTGTTTGGTTCTGGTTTTG